>VWZY01012557.1:326640-345278 GCA_013399075.1 Chloroceryle aenea
CTTGCAGTCAGGGCTGTGGCATGGGGCTGAGTGACCAGTGTGTGGGGTAAGGATGGGGAGTTGCCATAGAGGCGCTCTGCTGCCCAACAGTGCGGGGACATGTGGGCACAGGGATGTCAGTGCCATGGTGGGTCATCTTCATGGGGCACCTCCCAGTTCTCCTCAGCACTTTGCAAGAGTAAAAGTTCTTTTAAGCTCCTATTTTCTTTCCAAATCCTCCTTCCCTAACCATCAGACCCCACAAACCACACTGGTTTTGAGCTATGCACACACAATGGGGAAAAAAATGTTCAACAATTCCTTGGCACCAAACAGGGATTGAGAGCAGGTAGAGGCAGGAGATGGGCTGCCTCACCATCTGGGCTGCCCTTGGGTGGCCAGTGTGCATGTCCTAGGTACATTAGGACTCAGCAAAACTCCCCTAGAGAGATGGCAGGGTCACAACCTTGCCCTACCTCCCATGGCTAGGCTAGGCAGGTGGAGGGCATGCTGCCTGCTGCCCAAATCCTCATGTGGGCACTATTGTGCCTCTTGAGGCATCATGTCCACCTCCAGCTTAGGACCACCAGCATCACCTTGCCAAAGTGTTGCTCCCCAAGCAGCCCTTCATGGGCCAGCTCAAGAAACGAAATGCATTTAAGGTGAGACTGTAGCAAGCATGGGCTTTGCTCCTGTTACCAAGGCTTCCTCTCTGCAAAGTTACCCTCTGTTGTGTCAGCCACTCCTTGAACTAAAAACGCTTAATAAAAGAATAATATAGTATATATCAAGCAAGAAGTGCTCAAGTGCTGCACATCACACTCCCTCGGAGGCTAGACTGCTGTTCCACTGTGCTGAGTGAGGGATCAGAAAAAAAAACCTGTATTAATGTTAAAGAGGAGGGGAGGGAGGGACTTTTTTTTTTGTCTGGGAGGCAGAGGATGCAGGGCAGTGACTGAGACCTCGTGCTGCCAGCCCAGACAGAGAGCTACCCCTGCCCCACTCTCCCCAGGTCTGCTTGCTGCACTCCCTTCCAAGTCTTTCAAGTGGACCTGACGCACAGGGTTGGCAAGTATGGCCAAGGCTTCAAAAACCCTCCTCTGCGTAGGTGAGAAAAAATGTAGAATATATCCTTTAATCCTTGCCATGCCAGTTTGCAACAGATGAATTTTAAAATGGAATAAAGAAAATAAAACAAACCCAAGCGATATCTGATAGAAGTTCTCAGCTGGAAGTCTTTTAGATACTTATTGCCATTTTTACTCTACCACACACCCATTTTAGACTTCCAGGAATACTACACAGCTAATACTAACAGCAAATAGTGTACTGTTCCCACAGCAGGGTTTAACCAAGAAATTAAATAAGAATCAGACAGCTGAATTTAACCTTTGGATGTCGATGTCAGATTAAATTTAAAAAATGAAAATACTTTACTTGCAACTAGATACACTGAGGCTCACTGGAACTGAAAGGAGTGAAGTGGTTTTCTTGGTGCTTGATGAAAGGGAATCAGCTGGCCAAAAGACCATTTTTAAGCTGTCTTGAAAGACAAACTTAAAAGAAATATTCTATAACCAGAGGGGAAGGTGGTAGGGTGGGATAGGATTTTCTTCTCCTGTTTATTAAAAACACACCTTGGGCATCTTTCTAATCTGATTTAAGCATCACGTGAGGTGTATTTATTACATGGGAAAATTGCCTCAGTGCTTTCACTGACTCAGTTTGGACCCAGCCTGTAAAAGTTACTCTGCATATAGAAGACACCAGCACACAGAGAAGAAGCGCGGGGGATGGAAGAGAAGCTAAGAAGTAAGAAAGTAATATCTCAGGGAAAGCCATCTGAAAGATAGCATAAGGTGGCTTAAGACTTAGCAAGGATGTCTTGCTCCTGAAAGCTGCAGAGCAGTGGCAACCAAGAAGGGTGGCACTACTTGTAGAGTGGGAGAAGATGAGGAGGAACCAGTGTGGTCTGAAAGGTATTGAAGCTATGCCAAAATAATATGTGAAATAGTCGTCTGTCCTTGAATGTGATGAATTGTGCTACTGCATGGTTTCGAGGCTTGTAGCCTAGAGGCACAGAAACTCTACAACAAGGGCTAGGCAGCAAGACTCTGGTCCTCCAGCTGGAACTAGGAGAGTCTGTGGGTCCCCAGGGCTATGTGACACCTGCTTCACAACAAAGGTAACTGAAAATGTGCCTGGCAATGAAAACAATGAGGAGCAGCTAGCTGAAGCACCTCACCGAGGGTGCAGCAAGCAGAGAACAGCCTCATACCTCAGGGTTAACAGTCACTTGGCAAGGACTCCTTCCACACAGCTGAATCCGGGATGGACTGACATGGAACTGTGAAACTTGACATCAACACAGTGTGCATGGGATGGGGGAGGCAGTGTGAGAGAAACAGCTATGGTCTCACATAAACAGGAATTTCTGCTCCAAAATGGGGATGTATTATTCAAAAATAGACAGTTTTCTGGGCAATAGCCCAGGGTAATACTTTGCTAGAGGTCTGTAGAAACAGAATCCAGCCTTTCCTCTCTGCTGTCAGCCAAAGGCATTGCAATAGCCTCCCCTCTCCAAGTAACAGTTTGTGAAATCATCCCAAATGTCTTCAGGGTTAAATTCCAGCCTTTCAGAGCAGATCGGTTGATTACTTCAGCAGGTCCAGGTTAGCTCAACAACTTTAGAAGTACGTCTAGAATTACTGTCTTGAAACTGAAGTGTATGCCAGGTCCTTACACTCAGACACTCTTCCTCTGGAACAAATTCCCTACAAACCTCTGTGCTGCATGGAAAAGCACATTTAGCCCCGTCTCGTCCTTACTCACAGCTGGGACAAGTCTTCTGCAATGTCAGAGACACCCTGTGTAGAAGCTGTAGGTGGAGAGGCTGAGGTTATGCCCGCAGTGCTAAGGGAGGAGAAGCATGATGCACGTGCAAGGAAAAAATATCACAAAAGCATAATTCATTATTAATATTCATCAGAGCTCCTGAGGCCTCAGTGGGAGTTGGGACCCCAGAGTGCTGAGCACCAAACAAGGTTCTGTCTCTGCAAGGTGATGGGGTCTACGTAGAAATCCCTGAGGCAATAGAAACCAAAAACATTCTCAAAGCATCAGCATCCTCTCAGTCAATCACTGATCAGCTTGATTACCTTGGGCAAGGCACACTGTTAATGGGGGATCCTGCTGCCCTGGTTCTGCCACACCAGCTGCTGAAGTCCTTGTCATGGGTGCCCAGGACCAATGTCTCAGATGGCAACATTTGGATTTTCCTTCAGTTTCACTCTCTCTGTCCAAATCTACAGTCCTGTAGCACAGCTGGCAAAGGAGGAGCCCCCTGGATAGCCTGAGCTAGAACATCTTAGGTGAGGACACTTGTCCCTGCTGTTGTTTTAAGCCACAGTATTAAGACTGGACTAGGTGCGATGAGGCCTCTTTTGTCATGACATCTATCAGAATTCATTCTAAAATTAGCCAAGTCATTCTGGAACTTGGTTATGAACTGTAGACTGTGTTGGATTTATTATTAATATGCTTATTGTCCAGTTTTCAGAACAAAACTGATAACCTACAGTACATTATGGAAACTCCTCATCCCAGACCATGGAAAACAATTTCAATAGGTGAGACTATAATGGTAACAGCATTTTCTGTCAGTCACTAACATAAAAATAAAAACCACCTTCTGCCTACTACCTCCTCAAAGAGATCCTCTGTTTTTCCTAAATTAGGTGTAAAATGTTTAGCCTGTGCCACATTAGGACATAGGCTTCTTACTTCAGGGATAGAAGTCCACAGTCAAGTCTACAGATGACCAAACCACCCCCTAAACGTTGGCAAACAGATGCATATGCAGAAGATACTGATGACTACATTTGTTGCCAAGTTCTGGTCCTGTAGATACCTTCCAAAGGTGAAATCAGGACAAGTATTTATGCAAAACCATTACTGTCACTTCAGAAGTTATATCTAGACAGAGGAGAAAATGGAAAATTCACATAGGAAAGGGTCTCAAGAAGATTTATGCATTTCCTCCTGTGCCAAGGAAGCATCATATATACCTGGTTATTCTGGCACTTGGCTCTGTGACTGGGAGAAATGCATATTGGTATGAAAGAAGCCACATATTGACTTTTTATGTTAGTGGGTTACTTATTATAAAGCTACATGGCCCAGAAGGGCAGATTGCGGTTGCAGTAGCTGGATGTATTATTAATTAGTTCTTTGGCTGCAGCTTAAAGGGTGCATTGTATCTCACAGGTCAGACTTTCCTGCTGCTGGTGCCATCAAAGAATTTGTAATTGACTCCATAATTCACTTTGTTTTCCTTTTTTTTCTGTCAAAACACTGCATTGAGAACTACCTGACACTTCTTCCTACATGCATTCTTTACAGTGTAATGGTGACTTATTTAACCCTTGCATAGCTGTGTTGTTTTTTTTTTTTTTTTGTTTTTGTTTTTGTTTGTTTTTTGTTTTATTTTGTTTTGTTTTTCCTCTGCATTGAACATCCATTGAAATCTAGACTAGTTTTTATCTATGGAAAACATCTATCTTATATTTCACATGGACTTCATTGTGATGGCAAAGACATTCTGGAAGGCAGCAGCAATGCAGAGACACTTGCAACATGAAATTAAGGATTTCTTATTAAATTGGTTCTGTATCAGCTAATCTGTCAAGGGCAGAACAGTGCCTTCCAGTCTGCCTCATCCCACCCCGGTTTAGGTACTCCAAATAGTTGAATTGCACAGGGAAAGGCATATGGTTTCTACAGCTACTGTAGAAAAATCACTCAGGAGCTGCTTACCACTCTACCAGGTAGCTTGTTGGTATACATCGTCATAAAAATTCCATGAATTAGCATCTGAACACTTAGTGGCTTAACTGCATGGAAAAGGAAAGTAATAAAATGAAAGATAAAGAATGTTAATTAAAAATAATCCACACATGATAGTCCAAATGCACATTACTGTTCTTTCCAATCAAAGCTAAATGGAATTTCTTCAGAGTCTTTTCCTCAGACACAAATATGTATTCCCCTTTTGATCGGAATCAAGTATACTTAATACCATAGCAGGGCTTCACTTTAGTTCAGGGAAGGTTACATGACTACAAAAATAGAAATTATGGCTCCACTCTGGAAGTGCTCATTCTGAAAGCTACTGTCACCTCTCCAAAACATTGCAGGAAAGTGGTAATGCAATGGGAAGCTAAACTTTGCCAGTGTTATGTCAGATATGGCTCTGACAAAACATTCATTAATTTCTGCTGATTTGGTTCACTATTGTAGCTTCAGCTACTATATCAGCTCCTGGAATGACAAAATAAATCATGAAGAATTGTCAGTCACCATTATCTCTAAAGTAAGGACTATTTAATAGAGACTTGAATTCCTCCTACTCTTTGTGGGACAAATTCTTCATAAGATTGGTTTCCTGAGATGGAGGATCAAAGAAGTCTGTTCTGGGGTGACCCTACTCCACAATATCTCCCTCTATAATTTCTGTTTTATAGGGAAGAAATCCAAAGGTTGTTTTAAAAGAAGGTGACTTGCCTGAAGTGACAGTGCTAAAAATGAAATTCAGGTGTCCCAAATCTTGGTAGGACAAGAACTTTTTCATAGAACCAACCCATTTCATCTCCAGTTCAACAACTACAGCAGTAAGATACTGTGCTTGGGCTTTATGAGATACTGGCTCCTCACATTTACTTTGCATGAGAAAAAATGCCATGCTCTGGTGCTGAAGAAAGTCAACCCTTCCCTCCCCACCTGCTACTTTCCTACAAACCTACCTTAGTAAAGAATATAGTCTGTTAACAATTTTCAACTAAATTGATTTGCAGCCTCCTAACATTTATTTTTAGTGGTGGTTTAGACTTCTGATGAATGAAATTTCACTTTATTGACAGTATGTTCCTTTCTTATTAACCTGTCATTGATCCCCTCAGAAGCAGCTCAAGGGTCATGAGGGCTCTGCCAAATGTAGAATGAAACCACTTCTTTGAGAACTGCTTGTCACATGATTTTATGTCCTGGTCTTTTACACTGCAACATAAATTTCACAATAAATCTAACCCAAACTTTGTATACAAGCAGACCAGCTTACTTCCAGAATTTATTTGTTCCTCTTATCATATCTTCACTACCTTTGATTTGCATGGCACTTGTCACCCATAAGGGCTTCAGGCTTTTTTCCAAAATGCCTCTGGCTCTGCTGCAGATGTGTCTGCTCTCCCAGGACAAAAAACAGGGCAACTGTCTCTTCTCAAACCCTACCATGCAGAAAAAAAAAATGTATTGCTCTCTACTAAAGTTAGTGATTACAAAGCTGTACTTCAGACTTGCAAGTATCATAGCCCAATTGTATCTGTTAAAGACTCCTATGAACTATGAAGTAGTAACCAGTAGGCAAGTTTTCTGTGCTGATGCCTTAAACGTCTTGAACAAATGCCTTTCTTTCCCTGACACTGACTGCTTCAGAAGGATATGTCTGCAAGACTTTCCTCAGAGTGGCAGCAAATCCCCTCTGCTTTCACCCACTGCTGAAACACAGCAACCATGTTTTGGAAGAGCCAAACTCCAGGGCACAGTTTGCCTGACCATCTTTCTCAGCCCCAAACCACCTCCTTGAGTAACCCAAAGGAGAAATACAAACAAAAAAACCCCGAACCAAACAAAAAAACACACACCCCAACAACCACCAAAGAAAGCAAAAACCAAACAAAAAAACCACTAACTCACCCCACAATGAAAAAACTCTTCATGTGCTCCTGTCTGTATTTCATCTGCAAGATGAAGAAAATAGTGATTTCTTATTGATGTAAAATGTTTGAAGTTCAGCAAGGAGACCTGGCTACTGACAAAGCAAAACTACTCTGGGAGAACAAGCGAAAAGAAATGTAACAACTAAAAATACATATAACAATATAAACATACTATGCATGACTTAAAAAAAAACAACAACCTGAAAGAAAATCGTAAGTTTTTGATATTTGGCTATTGCTCAAGATATGAGGAAAACTTCATCTTGTTGTTTTCCCTCCCATCTAAAGACATGTTTATTTTGGAAAAGAACAGATAAAGCCAATAGTCTACTGAATGCTGAGCAAGAGTCTCATCCCTTTGACATTTCACCTTCTGTAGTAGCACTTTTCCTTGTGACAAAATACCACAGTCTCTCTTCAGCTTTGAGATCCCACGTCAGGTGTGGCTGAGCAGCTGTCAGTTAACCAGACACCCCTGGCACATGGTGATCTCCACTGAGGGTATAGAACTGCCTGTAATGAAGTAGCAAGTCTCCTTGTAGGATAAAGCACTGCTAGTTGACACCTACTCATAATAACAGGTCCAGCTGGTGGGCCTTCCACCACAGCAAGGCCTTGTGAGCTTCTCTCACAGGAAAACAGAGAGAGAGGTACCTGCCTTCCCTCCTAGAAATCACTTGAAACATCTGCATGGGAGATGAAAAAAAGGAAATTAATCTTAAAAAAGTAACTTAAATCTGAAGTACAGCCTTATTTCAGATAGGTGCCTGGATGTCTAGGGTTATCCAAGCTATCCAGATCCCTTAAGCTTGTAGTAAACAGGATGTGAACTCTCCAAGCAATTGCCTGTTATGAGTTTATTACTATTACAGGGAGTGTAAGAAGCAACCCAAAGTTGTTTTTCCTGAATCCCTTCATGTGTAGAAATTCAGGAGGCAGCTATTATCTGGTGCAGTGATTGCCATAAAAAAACCCAAACCCAACTTCTCCAATTTTTTCCGCTTCCTTCCACTTTTTTTTTTCCTCCTCTCTGTTTGGTGCCTTCTGTTGACATTTGAACTCCTGCTCAGTGAGCATACAGCATGCCCCTGCAATCTGGAGCTCTGTTCATCCACTTTGCAAATGCATAAATTATTTAGCAGGGTTCCAGACAGCAGCAATCAGGCCAACGCCATCCACTCTCTCACAAAGACGTAGCTTTTTGCTCGTCTTCTTTGCTTAATCTGAAATGTCACTGCAACTGGAAGCATATGTTTATTCTTTTATATGGAAAGTATAATACTACATATTTCCTCCCTGAGAAGCCAGAAATGCTGGAACAACCATTTCTTTCAGAGAATTACTGCACTTCTGCTTCTCATCCTGTCTGGAACTGAGAATTTCAAAAGGCCATAAAATAATGGAAAAGTTGTGATAAACATTTCTGGAAAGTAAAAAAGGAAAACGTTGACTCAAGTTGCCTCTAAAAGTAAAGAAATATTATGTATTTAAAATCAGTTGATCCACCTTGCCTGACTTTGCGGTCCCAGAGGCTGTCATTCAGAGCAATCACTAGGGCTTTGCAATCAGCTCTTTGACTTCCCGCTGCAAAGTGGTAAAGAAATAAAGGCATATTAATGGTATTTACCAATACAGTTAATCCATGCTTTACTTTTAATTCAACCTATCACAGTTTTGTGGCAGAGCTGTAAGTGGTTCCATAAATTCTGTATTTCTGCAGTTCTTCCCTGTGCATCCAACTAGTTCCTTTGCCAGATCTGAAACCAAGCTCAGCCACTAATGCAGCAATTGTATAGATCTGTGGAACAAAATTTCCTGGTGTGTGTCAAGAAAACCACATTTGATTGATTCGTTAGAGAGGTGAAAAAAAAGTAAAACCAGACTTTGTAACATAACTGCAGTTCTGCAAACTGCGATCTGAATTTCTGAAATCTGTTCTGCATAGTTTGAGCTTTAACTTATTTTAGCTCCAAGTCTCCCACGGGGCATTTATGGTTATTTTGAGGGTTCCTGATGTGTAACAGCCTTGGCATTGCCCTGGTTTCTATATTACTCAGTGACCGGGAGCCTCAGTATTTAAAAGCTTTTTCTTCCACAAAAATAGAAGCAGTATTTGAAGCATGTGATACCTGAAGAACAAAGGTGAAACTCAGCACTCGTAGGTCTTCATAGACTTCTGCTCTCAGTTTTATCCATGTGATCAACAACATTCCTACTCAGGAGTGATGGGTGAAAGGAATGATAGGCATGAGGAATGTCATTATAAAGAATAAAACAAATATGCCAAGTTTTGGTATTGCATGTGACTTTTAGCATACTAGAAAAAAAAAAAAAGGTAAAAAAAAAAGGCTTCTCCAGACAAACTCAGACTACTGTAATGAAGATAAATGAAAATATGTTTTATTTAGCCTTTCATTTTTGGTGTTGTTCTTTTGTTGTTGGTGGTGTTTTTTTTTTCCCCCTCAGTTAAAAGCTTAAAGAGACAAATTCTTCCACACAAAGAAAAGATTCCTCATTAAAATGTGACAGATCTCTTGCAGTAGTAACTCAGGTATGCCTGCTGTGTTCTTACAGAACAGATTCCTCTTTCTGTTTCTTGTACAGCATTTTACTCTACAAGCTATGTGCTGAAAATGAGCATGAAATGTAGAGCTGCATGCTACCTGGGTGAATGGTAACACCAGAACCTGAACAAGAAGCTCAGGCAACTACATGTGCATTGTAAGCAGGGTGGAAGTTTTTAACCAATGGCAAGAGCTTGCAGAGCAAGTACCTAAATTCAGCCTGAAGAAGAGTAGCAATGTACTTAACCACTGCACCAGAAACCACTAGGCTGATCAGTAAAGATAATGTCAGTGGTGACTGAGGCTTTCTTTTTCCCTTATTTATTTTTTTAACTATGGATGCCATTATGGGAGAAAGCATTATTTTCCCCACTGGAATTATAAAAAAACAAAAACAAAAAATCAGTCTTTTTTCATTAATTTTACATTTTTCTTAATAAAGAGGTCATCTACAATTTCTCCTTTTAGATTTTCCATCCAAAGAAAATCACTTACAAGACACGAAGAAATAATCTTCGAGCTCCATAAATCAATATGACAGGTGATTCAATCAGCCACATGCCTTCTCTGATTTAAGCAGCTGCTGACTCCCATAGAGCACACTGAGTGCAGGTCCCAGTGGCCCTGCAAGTGATGAAGAAAGCAGCAGGTTTGCGCTTTTAAAACCACTGAAGCCTGGCTGAGGAAATCACTGACACAAGTGAAATAAAAGGGACTGAATATTTAATTTGCATGAGCTGCTGGTACCACACACCCCTCTGCATCACATTTTCGCACTCTGCATGCTCTGTCAGTATTGCCAGAGAAGCTGCAACCTCAACATGGATTTTGTTCCTATGAAGTGATACTTGAGTCCAAGTCTGCAATTTTTGTGTACTTCACAGGCACACACTTCATGAGCTTTGCAAGAACAACTACGATGAAGGTAAATAAATAGTTTAATTTCAAATGGAAGAAGCAGAACTGGACAGACTGCTGAGTGCCAAAGGAGACCTTCACTTGGTGGGCCAAATTCTTAAATTCAGAGTGGTTCGTTATTTTGGACTGTCTCCCTGATGAATTTTTATGGCATTGCTTTGGATTTACCCAGGCAGATACAATAAGATGGTTCAACAGAGCTGCTGGGGTGTAAGCCAAGATACAATTCATGCCTACAACCAAAAATATGTGCATCAACTCAGGCAGTACATATTTTTCTCCGCACTTAAGCTTCGTTTACTCATTACTATCTCAAAACACCCTGCAAATTCAACAGTTCACAGTGCTTCCCTGAGACAAACATGGCCTCTCTTAACTTTAGTCTTTCTGGCCACCAAAGGAAGCACAAAGAAAGATCATAGAATCATAGAATGGCAGGTGTTGGAAGGCACCTCTGGAGATCATCAAGTCCAACCCCCCTGCTAGCACAGGAGCACCCAGGGCAGGCCACAGAGGAACAGATCTAGGTGGGTCTTGAAAGTCTCTAGAGAGAAGACTCCACAACCTCTCTGGGAAGCCTGTTCCACTGCTCTGTCACTCTCACAGTGAAGTTTTTCCTCATGTTGAGATGGAACTTTCTGTGTTCCAGTTTGTGACCCAATGGTCACACCTTGTCCTATCCCAGGGCACCACTGAAAAGAGCCTGGCCCCTTCTACTTGACACCCACCCTGCAGATATTTGTAAACATTGATAAGATCCCCTCTCATTCTTCTCTTTGCCAGGCTAAACAGCCCCACGTCTCTCAGCCTTTCCTCCTAAGAGAGATGTTCCAGTCCCTTCACCATCTTCATAGCCTTGTTTGGATTCTCTCTAGTATTCCCTGTCCCTCTTGAACTGGGTAGACCAAAGCTGGATACAATAGTCCAGATGTGGTCTCACTAGGGCAGAGCAGAGGGAGAGGAGAACCTCCCTTGACCTGCTGGCCACACTCCATTCTTATGCACCCCAGGATAGCACTGGCCTTCGTGGCCACAAAGGCACATTGATGTCCCATGGATAACTTACTCTCTAGCAGGACTCCCAGGTCCTTCCTCATGGATCGACTTTCCAGCAGGTCAACCCCTAACCTGTACTGGTGCATGGCATTACTGCTCCCAAGGTATAGGACTCTACACTTATCCTTGCTGATCTCCATTAGGTTTGTCTTTGCCCAGCTCTCCAGTCTGTCCAGATCTTGCTGGATGGCACTTCTGGTGTATCAGCCACTCCTCCCAGTTTCATATCATCAGCAAACTTGCTAAGGATACACTCTGTCCCTTCATCCAAGTCATTGATGAAGAGACTGGACCCATATCTCATCCCTGGGGAACACTGCTAGCTACAGGTCACCAGCTGGACTCTGCACCACTGATCACAACTCTATGAGCTCTATTGTTCACCCAATTCTTAACCCATTCTACTGTCCACTCTTCTAACCCACACTTCCTCAACATGTTATGGGGGACAGTGTCAAAAGCCTTGCTGAAGTCAAGGTAGACAACACCCACTGTTCTTCCTTGCATCTACCCATACAGTCACACCATCACAGAAGGCTATCAGATTAGTCAAACATGACCTCCCTTTAGTAAATCCATGGCTACTCTTGATAACCTTCTTTTATTCCATGTGCTATGATCTCCAGAATGAACCATTTACCTTTCCAGAGATGGAGGTGAATCTGACTGGTCTGTAACTGGTCTTCCTTCTTGCCCTTTTTGAAGGCTGGAGTGACATTGGCTTTCCTTTGGTCCTCAGGCACTTCTCCCATTCTCCAGGATCTTTCAGAAATGATGGAGAATTGTAGACCAACAACATCAGCCAGGTCACTCAGCACTCGTGGTGCATCCATTCGGGGCGCATGGATTTGTGAGTTCAGTTCACTCAAGTGATTTCTAACCCAATCCTCATTGACCAGGGGAGATTCTTCTTACTTCCAGGGTCTGAGAATCCTGGGATTCATGAAGCTTTCCTGGGAAAGATGAAAAGTCACATATTTGAGTGTAAGTTGCTAGTATGCTCCTAACTTTGCAAAATCTACTTTGAACAAGTATTTAACAAGCCTTGGGAATTGACAAGTTTCATACAGTTACTTGAAATCAAGTCTCTGAGCCTTGGTACTATCTTTTAAATAAAGGACATTGGATAGATTAATTCACTGAAAGGAAATGAAAATGTGGAAGAAAACCCAGAACACTGTCAAAATTATTTTTATAAAACCGGTAAAATTCACCTCTTTTGGGGAGGAAGAGCAGTGGAAAGGCTCTGAAATGTTTATGGAGTAATTCCCCTGGATCCTGGAACATGAGATTTGCCTCAGCAGAAAGATCCATTTAGCCCAGTGTCCTGTTTTAAAAGCACAAACAGTCAAAGCTCAGGGTAACAGATGCATGAAATAAGACAATTTTTTCTGTGAAGTATTTGTTACAAAGTAATTGTGATCATAATGCCTTTTTAGCTTCTAGCAAATTAATTCTTCTAGAGGCATCTGTAGATTGCATCCTGATCCACAGCTTTTTGTAATCACTAATAGACCTACTCTTCATGGACTTGTTAAATATTTTTTTCCAAAAATAATTTATAATTCTGGACACTAATACATCCTGCAGCAATGAGTTATGAGAATACTATCATAAGTTTTGTGCAAGGAAAAAACCCCATAAAACATTCTTCATTTTTGTCTAAGGCTGCTGCACCATAATTTCACTGCAAGCTTTTAAGTTTAATACAGAAATATTAAACTATGTAAAGACTTGAGGGATCCACCATTCATTTTCTCTTCACTCACCATGTTTTTCATCACCATTATTTTTCCATGGATCTGTTCTTTGGTAACTTATTGTCATCTTTCTTCCCTCAAATAAACCCATAAGGCATGTTCAACTTCAAAAGCTAACTGGAAGAGGTGCAAAAGTCACCAACACAGACATGATCATAGAATCATTTGGGTTAGAAAAGATCTTTAAGATCATCAAATCCAACTGTTAACCTAACACTGCCAAGTCCCACTAAACCTGATCATTAATGAGCAATAATGGGCAAGGTTTCATTCATACTTTTCCTCTTTAATTCCAATGCATCAGATGTATTAATGTAAACTATTCAAATTTGGTCCCACAAAATCACCCAGAATTTAGATGAACAGCAGCCAACTCCTGATTGCTTAGGCAGTCTTCTGAGTCTCCTTCAAACTCACAGCTTTCTACTGGATCCTCAAGGGTCAGTGGGGAACATAATGGTACCAAGAGCAAAATACTGAAATTAAGATCGGTCATGCATTTGGTATAAAAGATTCTCACTTTCAGTATGAAATTTGGGCAAGAAATCCTCAAAACTAATCTAACCTCAGACAGGTTGCATGGCTACAGTATTTCATGATATTTTTACTTGGACAAAATGGGTATAAAACACACACCAGAGACAATGGAAAGCATTTAGGAAAACATGGATCCTGCCTCCCAGCTGGAAAACTAACTTCCTTGTCAACCCTAATCCACAAAGGCAAAAGGAGTTTAAAGCTTGGAAGGAGAGAGACTGCTGGCTAGATTAAACAAACAACAACAACAAAACCCCAAACCCAACCAAAAACAAAAACATAAAACCCCAAAAAAACCCACAAACAAAAAACCCCAACCAATCAACAAAACCTTAGGAAAGAAATAATTCTTTATTATTACATTTTAGTAGTTGGACAATGACTTAAAGGATACATTCTTACCTGAAGCAAATTAGTTTAATTTATGAATGTGAATAGAGGCTTGCATGAGGCAAGGACTGGAGCTTTTTATTTTTCTGTGTGTGAAGTGTATTTGCTTATTTTCATTTTAAGCCAAAGAATAGTATAAGCTGGGGGGGAATCATGAACGGATTAAAGGAAAAACATAACATGGGAGCTTGTGCCAATGCTCCAGCTGCTCTGAAATGGCAGGTTGTCCAGGCCGTAGCTACAGTGAAACATTTCTGTCTATCACTTCATCTGCTTCAAGGATTCCCAAAGAAATACATCGCTACATTCCAAAAACTCAGTCATTTATCCTGTATTGCTTCACTTCTTGGAATATTTTTGAAAACCCACTCTCTCATAAAGCAAGACTGAGGAAATGAGCGGATAAAAAAGAAAGATCTTTCCAAGGAGTTAAATCACCGAATTATACTTAGAACCATGGACATAACAAAGACTTTTTTTTTTTTTTTCCCTTAAAACACGTAAATGTTAGTCACGAAGAAACAAACAAATAAAATCTAGTAAAATTAATGGCATGGTACTTTTCCTCTCTCTCTGGAAAAGATCCCCAGTAAGGAAGAGGGAGATATGCCCACAAGGATGTAAGTTTTTGTCTCCAAGACCCCTCCTATGTGTTGTGTTCGGATGAGTCTTCCCTCTACAATAATCAGGTGTCTCAAAATATATCACAGATTTGCAGTTTGTTCAAAATGGGAATGCCTGTTGCAAATGGGAAGCTGAGACACAGCTGAAGCCTGGAAAAGGTATTTATGAGCTTAAATCCCCTTGAAATTAGTTATTCCATTTTGTAATCTTTCTGTTGATCTCTGACTGGCAGTAACAGATGAATTCAAATGTTGGGAGTCACCAATAAACTTTGGCTCCAGCATCTTCCTAGAAACCTGGGAAAACTAAACTGTTCAGTGCTCAGATGAGCTAATCTTTCTCACTTGCAATGGATTTATTGGGCAGATGTACAAAGGCTGCTTTAAGAAACAACAGAAAAAGACGTGAGGAAGATAAGCAGATAATGTGCAGTATCAGCTGCTCCTTTTCCAAAGTATAGCAGTAAATGTGAACATCCCTCTCTGTAGTACTGAGGAGAAAGACCTGGGGGCACTGGTTGATGAGAAGCTCAGCATGAGCCAACCATGCGCAAGTGCAGCCCAGAAAGCCAACTGTAACCTGGGCTGCATCAAAAGCAGCATAGCGAGCAGGTCAAGAGAGGTGATTCTGCCCCTCTACTCTGCTCTGGTGACATCCCACCTAGAGTCCCAGCTCTGGAGTACCCCACATAACAAGGACATGGACCTGTTGGATAGGGTTCAGAAGAGGGTCACAAAGATAATCAGAGGGCTGGAACACTTCTCCCACCAGGATAGCCTGAGAGAGTTGGGGTTCTTCAGACTAGAGAAGGCCCTGAAGAGACCTTATTATAGCCTTCCAGTGAAGTGGACCTACAAGAAAGCTGGGGAGGGACTTTTTCCAAAAGCTTGTAGCAATAGCACAAGGAATAATGGCTTCAACTGGAATAGGGTAGATTCAGATTAGATTTAAAGAAGTTCTTCACTCTGATGGTGGTGAGACACTGGAACAGGCTGCCCAGGGAAGTTGTGGATGCTCCATCACTGGATGTGTGTGTTCAAGACCAGGTTGAATGGGGCTTTGAGCAAGTTGGTCTAGTGGGAGGTGCCCCTGTTCTGAGCAAGGGATTTGGAACTAGATGATCTTTNTCTTTCATTATTTAAAAAAAATACTTCATTGTCAAAAGCAAATATTTTCAGTCATTTGATCATGAGTCTTATAGTAGGGTTTGTGTGGAAAATAGGAATGATCTTGCAATATTAAATCTCTCAGCACCTTAAGGATTATGTTTTCTATTCTTGGTCTCTGCCCACAAGTAAAAGCACAGCTCAATCAGCTGATAAAGAGTGTAATAAGGATGTAAAAGAGACAATAATTTCAGAAAGTAATCCAACCATGCACTGTTAAGAGGAAAGAACAGGTTTTACCTTGACTTGGATTTAATCCCTATTAATACCTTTATTTGGTTTGGATTCAGTGATGGGAACGAGGAGAGTACTGGGGTGACTCTGAGCTCTATTGTCGCTGGAGATGGAAAAGTTCACTTGTGAAGATGGATACTTTATCAGTAGACAGTATATAAGAAAGCATGCTTTTCAGAGTTGGATGGAAGGTGTTAACAGTGACTCTACATGTCTTCATGACTTCTGCATGTCATGCCAAAAATCTTGGTATTTTTCTGAAATTTTAAATAAATTATGTTAACCCATTTTAAAGAGGCTTACATTTCTCTGTTTAAAAGCACATGCAGTATACTTTTCTACTTTTCCTTCATCCCTTTAAACAACTTGAGAAACAGGAGGCAAACAGTGACAGTAAATATTATCCATGAAAGCTCAATTGATCAGGAAATGTAGGATTTTTTTCAGTTGTGTCCTGGCTTCTGGAATACCTGTATTTATTTCAATACAATTACTGTCAAACATGCTACACTTCTAAAATTCAGAGCCCTATTTTGAGACTTTCTAGGCCCAGGTCAATTTTAAAAGCCTAGTTTGAGAATTCTTGGTCTGAAGGAGTATTAGCTAGTTAATCTTCCAAATATCTCAGAGAGATGGATCATCACATGCAAGGTCTTCTGGCTTTAGAGAAGGGGAAAACAGGGACAAAACATAAAACAACATGTCCATGGGTAGGTGGTAAATCAGAGCAGCAGTCCATGGGCCTTGTCTGGTGGAGTTGGTGGCAGCTAAAGAAATTCCCAGCCTTGCTCCATCCTATCAGTCTTCCCAACTCAGGCATGCATGGGCTGGGTTCAGGAACCACATCAACGAACCATACTGCAAAAGAATAAAAGGGGTTTATTGTAGCCTCTCTGAGTTGCAGCTAGTTTACAACTGAGAGAAAAAATGTGTGCACATGAGGGGAGGAAGGACAATGCAAGAATTAGCAATGATGGAAGAGAACAATTTAGACTGACATCACTTCTAAATAAAAGGTGTGAGCTGGCAGAGTCAGTAAAAGAACATGTAACTTCCTGATATTTAATCCCAGAGGCTTGGTGATACAGGTCATTTCTTGTTTCTCCCAGTTTACCATCTGAGCTTCCTCCTCAGTTCTTAAGATCACCCTCAAACATTAAAATTTCTCTTACAGCTTTCCTGTATACAACTCTCCTCATTTTCAATGATGACATCCAGAGTAAGTCTAAAAAAAAAGCCACAGAGCTCAAAACCAAACACCTTCATGGAGGCAAGAGAAAATTTGCCATTTCATGTGGCAATTTATACATGGGTAATAGTACACACTGTTTGTCAGCCACAATTTGAACAGGTCTCCAGAGTTTGTGAGCCAACCAAGTAAACTGGAGCCAGGTCCTGACTGAATCTGGACTGAATTTCCAGTGATCTCACTCCCTTTCCATGGGCTTCACAACAAGGTTTAGACATTATTTCAGTATGGTCTGGCTAGATACAGTGAAGTTAAAGTGGTGTCAGCAGATGGATTTTATTTTTGGTTTTAAGTTAGGAAATATCTTCATGCATTAAAGTTATGAATGCTCCAAGGTGTATGCCATCCTGTGATCCTCAAACTCTTTTTTTTTTTTTNCTCTGCTCTGGTGACATCCCACCTAGAGTCCCAGCTCTGGAGTACCCCACATAACAAGGACATGGACCTGTTGGATAGGGTTCAGAAGAGGGTCACAAAGATAATCAGAGGGCTGGAACACTTCTCCCACCAGGATAGCCTGAGAGAGTTGGGGTTCTTCAGACTAGAGAAGGCCCTGAAGAGACCTTATTATAGCCTTCCAGTGAAGTGGACCTACAAGAAAGCTGGGGAGGGACTTTTTCCAAAAGCTTGTAGCAATAGCACAAGGAATAATGGCTTCAACTGGAATAGGGTAGATTCAGATTAGATTTAAAGAAGTTCTTCACTCTGATGGTGGTGAGACACTGGAACAGGCTGCCCAGGGAAGTTGTGGATGCTCCATCACTGGATGTGTGTGTTCAAGACCAGGTTGAATGGGGCTTTGAGCAAGTTGGTCTAGTGGGAGGTGCCCCTGTTCTGAGCAAGGGATTTGGAACTAGATGATCTTTAATGTTTCTTACGACCCAAATCATTCTATGATTCTATGGTGTTATAGCAAAGACTAAGGACAAATATTTCAAAGAGGTAACACTTTACAAAAACTTTCTCTCCCTACTTTAGGCTCTGATTTTTGCTCTCCAATGGTGCAAATTATTGCCCTTCATTAAGATGACTCCAGCACTGCTTAGAATTAGCTACTTTGCTCTCATTTTCACATTCAATAAAATTGCTCTGCTTTAGGATGTGCTTACATTTATGACAGAAACACTACCAAATAGGATAGCACAAACACATAAAAATCAGATATTTTAAGGCCTATTCATTCTTTTGATTCATGCCCACTCCTCTCAGTGAGACATCACTGACCTCGTTCTCCACCATGAAATAGAAGACCAAACATTGGACTGCTTCTTTATGTGAAACACACCTTTCATCAAAGTAAAGGCAGTAGATGGAAATGCAAGATGTGAGCTATGTATTCCCTTCCTCTGCATGCACAAACAGCTTGTTCTGCTGCCTGGTAACTTAGG
>VWZY01012557.1:346556-372702 GCA_013399075.1 Chloroceryle aenea
TTTTTTTTTTTTTAACATAAGAAATGCCACAATACTAATTATTACAATATTTGGATGGCTTGTTTTCTCATGCTATAAATATATAAAAAGCACACTCAAAATCATCCCATAGGTGTGCAGTATTGCTTAGGGAGGAAAAAGACATGTGCATATACACGGATACATATATATAAAACTCAGCTAAATGATGAGTAAGAAGGTAATTGGTCTGCAGGAAGAGTAAACACAAAAAAAAGAGGATACAACTAAACCAGCAGATAAAGTTATAATGTTGCATAAAAGAAGGGTTGAGCAACACCTCTCAGATTATAAGAGTCTCTGGAAGATGGTTTTCTATACTAGTATAGTGGTAATCGCTAAAAGGCCAGGTCTGTGTTTATCAATAGCTATAATGGTTACCATGAGTCTTTCGTACTTGAATAAATGCAAGATGATGACATGTAAGATGCACACGCATAGCAACTGCCACAGGTAGACTGAACAGACTAGTGCTGCTTCGACAAGAACCTGGCCAGATGATATAGCGGAGAGAAGGGTTCAGTGTTTTCACTTTTCTAATAGTTTCAAAATCCAAAACTGAAATAACACATCAAATGCATTGCAAGGCAGGGACACAGCACAGCTGCCTTCAGATGGCACACACATCTGCTAGAACCACAATTTAACGCAGCCTAATCACTAATAATTAACAAAGAGCGTGATCCTAGGGCAGGGACAACAATTGTTTGTTCACTGGACATCACTCAGTGTCTTCTCAACTAATCCTATGACTTAATGCAAAGAATAGTGACTATTCTCATTTTGTTTTGAATTAATCTATTTTTACCCTTTAGCTTATGAAGCTTCCAAACCCTAACAGGCTGTAAGACTGTCATCTGAAAGACAGCATGCCGATCCACTGAGGTTTTTAGATGTCTAACACATCAGAAGTCCTACTGCATAACACCATCACTGCATTCTTCTCCCTGTTTTTCTCCATTTTGTTTGGTCCAATAAAACTTTCAGGCAAGGACAAGAGCAATTGTGAGATCAGATAGAAATGAGGCAAGGGTTCAACAGTGAGTGTAATGCTGTGCCTGGGATTTTTCAGGCTGAACTGTTTGGACACTGCAGAGATGGGGCCATTAACACAAGCGAGACAAGCTGCAAGTCCTACCCATACAAAAACTGTGAAAAATAACTCCGTGAAAAACAATTCATGGTGCTGCTCTTGATTCTCTGGATAAACAAACAACTCTGCTTCCCAGGACTACCACGCTGCCATTGCCAACCTTGCTGTTTCTGCAAGGGTGGCTACAGTTCTGGGGACTCCCTCTGACCCTGTATGCTTTGGCAAATCTCCTAGTTTTCTTGGAGGCCTTTGTGGGCTCAACGAGTGAGGCAGAGAAGATACTCCAAACCTCAAAACAGCATTCAAGTGACAGCCTTGAAGTTGGAGCAGGACACAAATCAACCACTTTCAGAGATCTGTGAAAGACAGGCACAACTTCAACAACTGACAAGGAGAAAGCAGAGGAGACTGCGGCACTGAGAGGGAGGCAACCTGCAAATTTCCTGTTCAAAAAATCCTACAGAATGCACTTAAGCCTATCAAACTGCACCCATTTGATGGTCAGAAACACACTACTGCACCTCAGTTTTCCATAACATTCCACAAGGTTTAAAAGAAATTATTTCTATAGAAAGCTATTTATTTAATCCTTTTGATCTCTCCAAGTGTATTTTCTGTGTTCATTATTCAGTTCTGATCTTTAGAACTATGGGATTAAGTGTGCATTATAGAAGAATCTGGAGTGTTCCTTTTTGGTTGTACTTCACTGGGGGAAAAACCCCCAAGTTTAAATCACTAAAATAAATACCAAATGACCCAAGCAGCAGTTCATCAAGTTCACACTCCTACAAGTTAGAGCAAGCTATGGATTTACAACGCATGACCCTCAAGAACAATTGCAACATAGATCCAGCAAAACCTCCACTGACTCCCTAAAGAACTGCACAGCTGTTTTAGGCAGTCTACAACTATCTTCCCTGGGTGCGTGCTTTGATCATTTTCCCACAATGACATTTCATTTCAGATTTTGTGACCTCCTCCCTAATTCTTTGTTGCCTCACTCCTTGAATGCCTGGTTTCTTGTGCTCTATGCAAAGTGACCGGGTTAGTTGTGAAAAGTCACTGAATTATAACAACTCTACTGCCCATGGGACATTCTTTTCGTATAGGAGTCCACATCCCTCTCTGTAGTTCCAGGACACACACAAAAAAGCAGTTTTTGCTGGGTGGTTTTCTGCTCTTCCTCACCCCACTCCCCTGCCTTTTTTAAAATCAATTTGCAATATGGTTCATGGCCCAGCCTCACAAATTGTTTTATTGCTGCAACTCAGGGAGCAGTGTGGGGGAAGCTGTGGCCTTAAAAGAATGAGTACAGAGAAAGATGAAGCCGGGATCTGCTGTGGTATATGAAATTTCTGTATAAACTATGGGGAATAAAAGATAATTTTCCTGACTTTAGCATGAGTATATTCTGTAGGTTGAGATGTATAGAGAGTATATATATCATATTGGTGAGAATTAAAAAAAAAAAATAAAAATCCCAAATCCAAAAAAGGAATTCCTTCACATGAGAGAAGAACAATTTCTCTGTACAAAAGGTCAATTTTTATGAGGCTACATGCCAAAAAGACGCATTTCAGTATTTGACTGTAAGTTTAGGATAACGTATTGAAAGGGTGAGGTGAAAGATGCTTGGTGAAATTTATTCTTAGTTGGTCTGCTTTGGAAGTGGGCACTTCCCCCTTGGCAAAAAGATACTAGGTAATGCATTTTACAAGATAACTCAGCCATGAAAAACACCTCAATTGTCTCACTGCAATGCCAACCAACTAACCAACCAATCAACTAACACCTTCCTCACACTCACGTCCCACTGAGACCTCATACCTACCACCCTCACATTCCTCCTTCTCGAGGTTACTCTGACTAATACCTAGAGGCAAAGGAGGATATGATGGGAGTGATGGTGATGTTTCCAGTCCATTTTTAAGCAGCAATTCAATAGTCTGGGAATTTGTCTGTTGTGTGAGCGAACTAAGTTCAGTTCCTGCTCCATCAGAATAGTTGTGAGGCTGCACCTCCCCTGATGCAGGGAAATGTTTTAACTTAGATCCAGGTTGTGGAGATGTCCCTCACTACTGTTTGCTGGAGGGAGAGATTAATTTGACACATGAAATAATTTTTGCAATTATTAATAAAAATAATAAAATATTTCTGAAAACACAATCATTGCAGTTCTTAGAAACAAATGCACAACTCTAAGCCTCACAACAAATAATACATAATAAGGATACCCACTCTAACAGTGGGCTCCAAGGCATGCACTTGTTCAGCAGCCATGGCTTTTTTTTTTGAAAGGGCTTAGATATTGGCTTTGAAGCTCAGCATGGAGCTGAGTGGAACAGTTATCACTAACCACTGCATAGTCATGTACTCTTTTCTCATTTTCTTTAGATGCCTCTTATAAAATATTGTATCCTCTTGTAAGCTGCTGCTCCAGTAAGCTGCAGCAAGGTTTTTGTGTTGTGCTTTGAATACAGAATGAGCAAGGAGGTTACTGTGTCAGTGTTTGCCTCACATAAGACAGCTCTTGCTGCATTTTCAGAGTTTGCTTCATTTATTTTCAAAAGCTTAATAGCTATGCTAAGAATTTGTTTAGTTTGTGTTTTGTTTTTTTTTTTTTTTGTTTTGTTTTTGGTTGTGTTTTGTTTTTTTAAAGATGCCACAAGTAAGTGACAAAGCAGTAAGTAGTATCATGAATAGAAACCTCTGAATTATACAAATTTTAGTCTAACTACTCAGTTTAACTTGTTACCCATCATAAGGGACATTATTCTTCAGCAGTATTATCACCCAGGACTCTGACTGTGTGTTGAAACTTGGCAGCTTGAATGGAGGAAGAGGTCTTTTAAAAACTGCAGTGAAGACATAAGATACTCAGTTAAACACAGATGTGTGTTTTGACAATTGCAAAGTTACATGATTTAGTTTCAAAGACTAATTCAAGGATGCCCCTCCATCTTTTTTTTTTTTCCCCTCCTCAAAAGTACAAGGATGTTGAGCAGCAATTATTAAAATGACAGAGCCTCAAGACACAGCCAACCAGCTCTGTTGTTCTTAAACCCAGTCATTCCAGACAAGAAAGAACAAAAGCCATCCTCACTGACAGTAAGGACAGGTAAATATAGCTCAGAAGCAGGGGAGAGCAAGAACACATGTCCACTGAATATAAACCTCACACTCAAAGTCTGACAGCCCTACCAGTGCTAATGGCCTCTTTGAGAATAAAGTAAGCATGGCAGCAGAGCAGAGGACACCTTGCAAATGTCCAAAACAGGTGGCTCCACTGCAGTGGGAGGCTGAGTACAGTCAGTCTGTCATATGGATCCCAGACAGCCTGAAAGTGCTGAAACAATGCCTGCAGAGATGGGCAGTGCGAGAGGAACAAGTACATTTGCCTCCATGAAAAGTACAGCCTGTTTCTTAGTCCAGCTGCCATTTACAAAGAGATGCAGGGAGCTGCTATTGCTGTCTTGGATGACCAGGGGGCAGAAAGAAACACAGCAGGACACAGAAATAAGGAACCATCCTGGAAAATTGTAAAGAGCTTATGTGACATCACAAAAGCACATCCCCATCATGTGCAGAAGCATAAGCTAATTTAGGTGACAACTTCTCTACTGCGTCCCCCTAAGATCTCTCGTCCTCTCAATGCCAAACCTTTCAGAGTGGGATCTGCACTGTCTTCTGGCTCCTGTGGCCTTGACAGCACTATTTGCCCAGCTGGTGACAGCTACACTTGGGTACATGCAGGATCACTCCAGCTGGAAGCTTGTCTGCTGCCCCTTCTTAGTGCTGCACAAACCCTTGAAGGACACTGAAGCCAGTCATTACATTGACAGCAGTTCACAAGAGGCTGGAAAACCACTGCCTCTAATACTGCGAGCACTTAAGAGGCCATTAGAGAACCTGTCCTTTTATGAAATGCACATGGCTCCATAAGCAGGACAACAAGCCACAACTTCTTGTCTGTCTTAACAGTCTGCTAAAGAGACTTTAAGTGGATGTTCTCAGTCTTTAAGCACAGGGCAGAGAGCTGAAGTGGGAATGGTGGAAGAGATGCAAAACTCTGGAAGAATGTGCAAAAGCGCTGCAAGTACAAGGAGAAACATGGGTGTGAGCAGTGTGTTGCATGATCCTCAAAACCTGCTATGTGCTATTTATCCTCAGTGAAGCCCTCTCTGGCAACCAGTAGTGCTATGGCAAAATGACATGCAGTAGAAAACACATTTTTTAGAGATTTAATTTTTTTTTTTAAGGGATTGAAGAAGAAAGTGTAGATCCCAGACAAATTGTTCAGTCTGGTTTTGGTCAGAACATGACATGGAGATGTTGAGCTGAATTAGGTCTGTGAGTTTTGCCCTCCACTGCTGCTCTGAAAAAATGTTATCAACAACCAAATTTGTACTGGCCCAGGTCCTCTTGCTTTTCAGAAAGCAGTAATTGCACACAGCTTTTTTTACTTAGCTTCAGATCTTCCCCCCTGGGAACCAATCCTTCTCATTTCAGTGACCAGAGCTGAAGCTGAGAAAATGAAGCCTATTGTTACTTAAACTCAAGAGGCAAAAGATGTTTGGAAGTTTTATAAGTTTGGCTTAGAAGACAAGAATCTTTCTACCCTCACCATCCACTGGGACCAGCTGAGCTACAGACTTATGCTTTGATAACATGGAGAAATATTTCTTTCACAACTGCAAGGACACCACCCTTCTCCAAACACCTCCATCCATTGAGCAGACCCCCTTGGCAGCTCGATCAGTCCATCTCTAGCACTGAATATACCATATGTCCTGGATTTCCCCCAGATACTCAGTTTAGACTGAGTATAAACAAGCCATAACTACATCACGACTGGGAAGTAGAGTTTCTATCCAGCTGAGCAGAAAGGGTCTGAAACAATCATGCCACTGGGAGGGGTGAATGCAAAAGGTTAAATTATTTTCGAGATAGAGCTTAATCTAGCATTCCCTAGGATTAAAGAGAAAGCTGCCTACACAGCCATGAGGTTGAAGCTCATGACATTACTTCTAGCCCTATGTTATACTTACTAAAGAATTTGCACAAACCTAGAGACAAAAGTAAACCACTAGGCTACTGCACTGCGCACAGACCTAACTTCATTCACTTACAGCTGTAGCCCCCTTTGTCAAGAACCAGCTTTGCACTTACTGGAGAGCTGGACTATGTAAATCTTCTTAATCCAGTGGAAATACCATGCACATCTCAGAGACTGCAGGGTTCCACAAGGTATCTTGCTGAAGTCTATCTTCTGTTTCCCAGAGAAGCATCAGATAGCCTCTGCTATGAACCTTTATCTTTGCATAAGCTAAGCTACCATGAAGCTGCAGGACAGCCTCAGCAGCTCACAGAACATAGCTGGAGGAAGTAGGGGTGGAGGAGCGAGTGGGCAGCACTTCTTAATTACTAGGTCTTCCTCCTGTTCCTGTTAGCACACCTCTTTGGTCCCCATAAGAAGGAACCAGCTAAGCCCTTTCTTTTTGTAGCGCCTGCTCCCTGCATTTCTCATTTTCATACAGATGGTTGTGACCATGACACTTAAAGCAAGTAAAAGGAAGTGTGGGTTAACCATTTTCAGAGAACAGGTCTGGCCACACTGTACCAAAGTGCAGGTTTAGGGTGGACTGGAACCTCTTAAATCCAGGTCCTCTCTTCCACAACCCTTCCCTACTCAGGAACCTGAAACAAGGTGTTCAGAAAAAGCACAATCAGACCAAAGGTGTTTGTCATAAATAGTATGGATCCTGTTAAAGATATTGTCTAATCAAAAGCTGATTTAAAACACTGGATTGAGCTTAAAGTATTCTTAGTACTTGATACTTTATCTTCCCAGCTTGGTCTGAACCCACCACACAAATAAATGGTAATAGCAAAACCTGAAGGTGTCTTCAGTGTATTTGGACACAGAGCCTTAAAACTCCACAACTATTTCTCACATTACTGGTCATCGCTCACTCTAGCCTACTCTGCGGAATAGCATTGGTGATAACACGTCTCCAGAGATGGATCTTGCATGGCCTTTCACCAAAGATTTCATATGCTGCATTCTACCTCCTAAATAATAATTTTGACACATGCGAATGTTTAGGAGGATCATGTATGACAGGTGAACTAAAAGGCTATATGCCTTTCTTGGCTCTAGAAATGGCAAAGAAATAGTGATTACACCAGCACAACCAAAATGTTGAAAACAGGCTCTAACATAGCATTTCTACTTCTGCTACAGAAAGGCACCATTTTGAAGGCTTTTTGAAGGCTTTTTACAATTGTAAGCAATTAATTTTTTTTCAAAATACTGCTCAGGAAATACATCCTGCCAAGAAAGCCCTAACTTAGGGATTTTGCAAAACATTTCTCCACACATGGTGAACTTTGGATTTCTGACAGATCGTACATCAGGCTATTCAAAGCTTAGAGGTCCGCCTTGTAAGAACTGTTTTTGTTCCCTTTTTTGGCTTTATTATCTGACTTCTTATATGAGATTTATGATTTTAAACAAGCCTTTCTTTCAAAATAAGACATTTTTCCTGCTGGAATTCAAACAACAGTCCTACAACACTACATGAATTATATGCTTAGACAAATGTCAAAATTTATAGCAACTCAAAACAAAATAATGTCTACTGTCTTCAGTTCAGGCTTACAAGCAATAAAAAACCAAGTCGGTTATATAAAAGAACCTGATTGTGTATTTTATAAGGGATAGCAGAAATATGCATCAGAACATTACCATACAGCATAAAATTGTACTTCTGTTAACTTCTACAGAGACCAGGCAAGCGGGCACATGTGGATGACAGCATAAAGTTTACTTGCTATGAAGAGTTCAGCAAAGCTAGAATAATTTTCTTTTTGAGCTTTTAAAATTAAATGTCTTTAAAACATACATATATGGGGTTTTATCAAAAAGTAAAATGTTTAGGTTTTTGCAAGGAAGGTCCTTTGCACAGAAGCAAGAAGTAAATATTTATCCAAACAATTTTCACTAAACTGCTGTTGTCTTCTTAATTTTCTTCTCTTCCTTTGTGAGAACGACACCCAAGAGAAAAGTCAAACTTCGGTATTTGGTGGTTTATGTGATTATTCCAGGTTTCCCATAGCTTCAAGAGGGGTATGAGGTATAGGAATTATGTCACTGAGCAAGAATATTCTTCCCCAAACCGTTGAGATTTAGGTAGAAATTGAGTAAAACGTCTTTCAGTATATGAATCAGAGGTGTGTATGCAAGGCAGCAAAAGTACTAAGCTTGCCCACTGACTTCAGTGAGTGGCTCAGCAGTTTTGAAAGTCTGGATTCTGTTTTATGATCCTGATATTTAGCATCCAGTTTTCAATATCCAGGGTTTAAATTCCATAGCTATATGACGTAAATTTGTACATTTGGTTTTTGCTGTGATGGTTTTGTATAGCTTTACGTATGCACGCACAAAAAGATATCTTCAATGTGCCTACAGAATATCGTAGAAACTGAAATTATATTTACCTTCTTCAGACAGTGTAACCTCAGAGTATTATCACTGAAGAGAAAACTTTTCACAGTTATTTTCAGTGTTGCTACAAGGACAGCTTGGTCCACTCTTTCTTACGGGGTTTGCAAAATGGTCCTGTGCTACCTCTTCCCCATAACATGCTTTGTAATTACTTTCTGGCCCTGATTTGGTCCTTTGAAACTAAGCAGATGGTCCTGCCACGACCCCCATCCCCTTCTCGATGAAGCACTTGTGCTGGCAAGTGGATCCTTTGTAGACTGAGCCCAGGACAGGGTACTCACAATGACAGCTGTGGGGACCAGCTAACCCTTGACTAATGGGGCATTTGTGATGGCTCTGGTTTCTGAAGACATTGACAGGATTGGAACCACACCGATAGCCCTGGAGGGAGGTCTGGTATTTCACACACACTATCCAGTACATCATTTTTACATTTGGGGGTTATGCATGGATGCACATGAGCTGGGCTCTCCCAACCATATTTTGAGCCTTCCTAGTGCTTGGCAGTGCAGGTGCATTTTCTCTATAAGCTTTAAAAAGAAACAAAACCAAAACACCAGGCTTAGTAATGGAGGCCAGAAACAACAAAGCCACAGCGATGAAAAATGACTGTTAAAATACTGTTCTGGGATACTGCAATTCTGGGACAACAAAGTTTGCGAGCAGCACTCTTTCTTCTTGCTGCCAGGTCTCTGAACTGCTGTCCAAAAGCCAGGTCCTTCTGTCTGGCCACCTGTCATGAGGTGCTGCAGACTGACTTGTGGCCTCAGAAGAACTTATGCATCATCACCGGTTATTCAGATTTGCTGCATGGAGCTGGTTGGTTTGGTTGTCAGTGGTTTGCAAGAGAGCTGCCGACTGTCAGTAGCAGGAAAAATGCATTTCTTATTAGCAGAGTCAGCAGACAGGACAGAAAGAAGCTCTGTCAAATTAGAAAATAGTATTTTAAAATAGGCAGTGTCTTGGAGAAGGACACGTTCTTTAGGCTTTTTGTAGGGGCATTTTGACAAACGTGGTGGAAAGACAACCTGGAGATCTGTCTTCTTTAAGTAAGTAACCTGTTCCAGCTGTTGCTGAGCCTCATTTCTTGATCTCAAGTACCCAAAATTTAACATCGACTAGACTATTTGTTTTTAGCATTGTACCAGAAATTGAGATAATGACCTTGATCTAACAGGCAGCGGGACCTCTAAAATTCTGCCCATCTGTAGACAGCCCTCTCAACCAAGTTTGTACAGTTTCACAGGCACGGCTGTGCACAGCAGCCAAATAAAACCTCATACATTTCAAATACTATTTCTATGTAGTCACACTGTAGTTGAGGGCAGACCTGGCTCTTCTCTCTTATGTGCCAGCCACCTACCTGGCTTGGGATGTTAGTCAAGTGAGGTCTCCTAATTCATCAGATGCCAAATCACCAAAATAATCACTTTCTGAACCAGAACTAAGCTTAAACTAAACACATTTTGAAAGTTATTAGTCATCACACTATGACAGTTATTTATCAAATGCTTTTCTGTCGGTTTATTTTTTCTTCATGGGTTTCTGCTGCCCACCCATAACTCTTGGCACTTCTAAAATTAGCATCTCCCAAACTACTCTAAAAAAAGGAGTGAGTTTTCTAAACAAGTGTTCAGTTAATCATCTTTCCAGTGCTGTTCTTTCCTTCTACACAGACCAGTATGAAGCCTACTTAATTACTCTGTAACATTCAGGGGAGAAGAGGTAGGGAATTGAAGGGTTTTACTCAGACTTATTGGAAAATGAGAGACAACTTTTTTGGCTTATGTGATACAATTTTCTTGCAATTAGAATAAAGACCTTGTTTTGTGATATTCAGGTGTGCTTCTCTAAGAGCTCAGAAAAATACAGTTGTCCAGACTGTCCTGAAGCCTTTCTTTACCTTCTAGGGTGATAGAGATGAGATGTATGCTGAGTGTTTTGTTTTTGTGGTCTCTAAACACATATACGTATAGAGCTTCCCTCTCCCCAAAACAAAGAGCTTTCTTTAACCTTATTAGGTTTGAACAGACCTTTCTGAGATTAAACCACAACTCTGACCTTGTTCAGACAGTCCTAACAGTCTGACACCCCTTCCCAAGCTTGTCACAAATTCTCCTTTTGGTGAAGAAAAGCTGATAAGAGTAACTACCTTAAGAGTTTATAATAAAGAATCCAGAGCACAGGTCTCTAAACAGGCACCAGTTCAACACTCATGAACCAGATGGATTATCTGATACATGAACAAACTGCACTGCTAACATTTATCCTGAGGGTTTTGCATGTGAGCTGGTACCTCAAGGGTACATGCAGAACCTCTTGAAACTGACCTACACCCAGCTCATGTCACTCCAGGAAGGAGTGCAATAAACAAACAAGTGAAAAAAACCCACAGCTCTGCCATCTGTTTCATTTTATTTGGAGAAATAGACTCTAAGGTTGACAAAAAAAAACCAAACAAACAGAAGTTGCTCAGCCCATTAAAAAACCAAATAAAGTAGATATATGGATGCTTCCTGGAAGGGGCAGGAGATCAAAGCACATAGGAGTCAAGAAAGAATTTGTGAGAGCAGATTAGTGAAGAAGAGGACAGAATGGGTGAGATGATCAAGTCAGGGGTACAGATGATACCTATTTCCTGTATATTCACATTCTAAGTAATAAGGCCACTTGGGTGGAGAAGGGCCATGGCTCAGTAGGTCAAAGAGTAGCAGGGGCCAGATGCCTAGGCCTGGAAAACAGCTTATTTTGGGCTACCTATAAAAAGATGTGCCATCACTTGGGCTCACAGCAGAAGACGGCATCTCACTTGTGAATAGCTTAGATAAATGGGCTGATCAAGGGAAGAGCACCTGGAAATGGTAGCCAATGGAGAAGGAGAGACACACCTCTTTTTTCTTTTTGTAACCAGTCTGGAATAAAATGGCCAAGGCTTCAGGATACAGCCCAGGACTGTTCCTCTTGGTTGGTGAATTACCGTGACACACAATGATTGCTTCAAAGCATAATCTCCATTTAATGTCAAAGGGTAGAGAAGGAGAAACAAATAACAGAAGCAATGCGATTTCTAACTATAGTAGCATCTTAGTCACGTACACTCATTTCCCATTTTGCTGCGACTATTTCTCCATGGCAAGAAGTTTGCCGAGAACTGCCAAACACCATCACCCCTTCTGCTCTGCAGCACAGTGAGGAGGCATGTTGGAGCTCCTTCACAGGCACCCTGAGCTATTTGTTCATACATGGCCAGGTGAGACAGCAAGGCTCTCCCATCTGGCACAGAAACATGGCCCAGCCACATCTTTTCTTATCATATCTAAACTGTGCTTCCTTATAAGCACAGCTCTCTTCTCACTAATAGTATGGCTACAAGCTAGTGCAGTGAATGTAGCCAGAAAATTATCACTGGCTACTGCTGGTTCCAGGGAAAGGGCAGTGGTAGACTTCAAAATACTGGACATGTGCTACAGTTTTATCTCTGGGTTTTCAGAGATTTAATTCTGAACTATCAAACTCTTCCACCTCTCCAGAGGTGAGAGGTTTGCTGAGTGAGTTGTTTCAGAAGGCAATAAGGCACTGTGGGATAACTTTAACTCACTGGTATTAAAGTTTACTGCAAAGGAACAAACTCAGGTTGCAAACCCAAGTCACAATGGTGGCTGTACTCCTTGAGCCCCAAGGGGAGCTACTGTCTCTGCCAGCTCTTCCTTGGCTTCTATCATTCCAGAGGCCTCACTCTATTAGCGGAAAATCACACCTACTTTGCCAGTTTCCAGAGTCAGAGAACCAGGTGGCTATTTTCTCTACTGCACCAGCCGTATCCTCCATGACACAATAACACAAGTGGAAGTTAGTTTCTATTTCTCATGTCATTTATAGACTGTGTACAAATATGATGCAAAAATAAGCAGCATGCGTACGGGAGCAATTACTGAACCCCACAAGGGTGTCATTTTGGCACGTGCAGGTGACTGAAGGCTGGCTCACACTGAAGGCTGGGTGCAGTAATGCCTTCTGTCATCTTATTTACAGCTCTGTCTCTGCATTTTTCATAACAGGCTGCATTAGCCGCTACTGCTTGGGATTCTCAAAATGTGTTTGATTTAAGGAGACAGATACCAATACAAAAGAAGCCAGAAGTGGCAACAGAAATTGTTTGCACTACTTACATGTATTGAGAGTGAGAACCACTGTGCTTCTTCTGCTGCATGTAAGAAAATGCACATAGGTGAGCCCAAAGTATTATTCAAAGAACAAGAAGAAACAGAATTTTCTTCTAGATTGATCAGGAACTACCAGACAAAGTGAAAACTTCCCACTCCCTCCCCCACCATAGTAACCCATTAAAACCATTTTATAAGAATGCTTAGAGCCTAGCCACATTCAAGTGCTACATGAATTCTTAGACCAGTTTATCATTTGCCAATTTGTTCTTTATTAGGAGGCTGGCATTGAAATGTTTGTGCTCCCTGGCTTCTCATTTCTACTCTACTTCAAAGCTTCTTAATAACAAGATTCTCCTGGCCTGAAGATTTTAATTTTGCTGCATTTTAAAAGAATTAAAAACAATTATGTATCAAGTAAAGAAGGACTGTTCCTTAGACTCTTGCCCCCTAAAAAAGTATGTGGTATTCATTCTGTCACTGAGTCTAAAAAGTCTTTTATATTGTTTTGAGCTTGGTATAAGCTGCTGTCTCAAAAATCTGAGTGGAAAGAACTAATAAGGAGAGCAGTCAGCATGAGATGCTGTTGATGAAACCAGCATTACCAGAGGAGTCCCTGAAGCTGAGGATCAAACTATGCACAACGAGCTTGGTCCCACTGTATTCTCGCCACCTGATCCCAGACTCACAGGAACTAAATGTCTTCAGAAGGAGGCTTTTCTATCAGCTGGGCTTCATCTGCTCAGTTCCAGCATGGGCATGCCTCATAGCCATTTCCACCAGGTGTGGCTCACCTCTGTTCTCACTAAAAAGGAAGACATATCTTCTGAGTGGGTACTGCATAAATGGGGATTGCAGTTTCTTTCTTCCACACCCATATGCTTCTAGTGACAAAGGCAGCAATAATCAGAAGAGGGAGACTATCATTAATGGTCAGTATAAAAAAGACAGAACTATTTGTTCCTACTTTAGCTGATGTATTAGGAAAATTAGACCCACCAAACATTCCTTCTTCCAGAGTGGAGAGCTGAGAAATCTCTTGGGTGACCATTTCCTCCTCCTGCCCCAAACAGCAGTTAGAATTTAAAATCCAAAGCTGTGATTTCCTTACATTTACTGTAAAGGCCTTTCTGGGTTTTTCAGGAAACTCTGTCTTACAATTCTCTCCTTTTCAGTGAGAAATTTAACAATTCCCAGGATTATGAAAGCAGAAGGAATTTACAGAGTTATATCATATCCAAATGATAATGGAATCATTTCAATTCAAAGGAGTGAAGTTTTACATTTTCGTGTCCTCCTCTATAAGACACCCCACCCTCTTCAACAGACTTGCCAAAATCTCATTCCTTCCGTCTGAGCCACTTCAAGAAAAAAATGTAACTATTTCCCTCTGTAAAAGCTGACTTGGGAGAAAACAGTATCCTTTTGAACATAGCATGCTATCTTATCAGGAGCTGGACAAAAAATGTCTTGGAGACATTTCCTTTGTTCAGTACAGTTGCAAGAAGCTTTAAGACAGCTCAGATATGATCACTGGCAGACATTTTTTTTTTTTTCAGAGGGTTCTCACTATCTGTCTTCCATTTGATCCCACACTATTTTATATACAAGTATTTCTGCACATCTAACCAATGGACCTAGATATAGAAGACTCTGTCCCTTGGAAGAGTGGTGGTGAGGAAATGAAGGACTGTTCATGAATTTCATTCCACTGTTGCAACCATGTGTACAATTCAATGCATAAAGCAAGGCTCACTGTGCAAGTATTCTTAAAACTGCCATTATCTGTAGCATCTTCTTCAGAAACATATCTGGCTACTAAGCCCCAGGTCTCTTCCTTTCAGGAAAGCAGAGGTGTCGACTACATAGGAGGATACGCATTTTTGGTGGAAGTAATTTCCTTGTCACTCCATAGAACTAAATCTGTGGAAACAAATTTTAGATGTAGAGCCTTTCCCTCCCCTTCTCTCTTCTGTAGGCCCCACAGTAGCAACACAGTGTGAACACTTGAGCAGCCTAAGGCATGGTGCCCCCATTCCTGTCATCTCCTCCAACATGGATATGAAGTCTGGCTGTGCGCCAGAGAGTCATCTCTCTTTTCCATACAATGCCATAACAGCCTTTACTGCCTTTCCAAGCACAAATTAGTGGTAGCCAGACAGCTAGGTCACCAGCTACCTTGGATGTCTAAAATGTGGTAACTAAATTAGCTCATCTGATATCTGCCACTGTAGAAATGGGTGCCTGAATAAATGTTATGCTTCCCAAAAGTACAAAGTGGTGCACATCTGCTCTCAGCCTTGGCTGGAGCATTGGGAAGCAGGGGCCTCAGAAAATTAGGGCATTTTGAGGACATAGAGGGCAGTAATAAAACACTTGCAAACAGTAGGCAAGACTCTTAACACTCACCCAGTATATCTGCACTGTTGAGGCTTGCTTAGCTTCCTATAAACATCAGTGCTACAAAATACCTAGAAGGGATTTTGGCTTGTTTTGTTTTCAGAAAGAAAGAGAAAGTGAGAAGGAGTGAGTGAAGTGCATGAATACTTGTTGGTGCTTGTTTTCAGAACAGTAGCTGAACCAATCTCAGAGAAATTCCTTGTTATGTCACGACAAGCAAGGCTAAAGACATTGGCACCTCGCAGACTTTGTCAGAACCCAACTTACACATGCCAAGCATTTAACTAAGCCTCTTATTAAAGTGTGTCTTAAATGTATATTATGCTGTTTGTGGATATTTGTTAACCTAAAAATATGTATTACTCTGTAATTGACACTTGATTATGAAAATTTCCTTGATAGCTAACGAGAGGTTCATGTTCCTGCACAAGAGATTTGTACCCAGATATGGAAACGTCTGCCTTGGATTGCCACTCTGTCCCCTGCTGCAGTGTGCAGTCACAATCATTCACACATGAAAAATTTTTTGAGCTAGCTCTTACCCACACAAACATAGAAACACTTTATAATGCTACAATACCACACCCTAAGTGAAAAAAAAAAAATAGGAAAATGGATTAGCCGTGGTATTACCATATTAGCTCTTGTGCTTTTACTTCCATGAACCTCAGTAAAACAGACGAAGACCTTAACTTGGCCAGCTTGTCTCTACAATCTTTAATCCACTTTTGTCTGCCCTCTGCTCCTTTGCTGCAGTTTGGCTACTGTCTGCTGGCCAAAACTGGTAACACAGATTCCTTTTGGGAGCAACGGTCATCTGCTCTTCTCCTCCCAGCTACTGAAATTTCTTCCTGGCTCCAAAGTCACAACAAATTCAGGCTGCCCTACATGGTCTGTGATTTTGTGATTTACATATCATATGGCTGCTCTTCACAGATGGATAAGTTTCATTTCACATTCAACAAAATTCACAGGCTAAAACTTTGCCCTTTTCTTGCATGAAAGGGGAAAGTGGATCTCAGTAAACCAGGAAGATTGAGAAAAGGTAGGCAGAGGGAGGAGAGAGGAGGGGGAAAGAGCAAAGCCTTTACCCTTCTTCATTCACACTGAGGTTGATGTGGGGAAATATCCAGCCATGTGAAAAAATTAATAGAGAGTGAATTAATTTTATTCCATTGTTTCAAATTGTGTGCAATTTAACTAATCCACAAAGCAGGGCCTGCTATGGAAAGTACTCTTAAAACTCATTAGGTCTAGCATCTTCAGAAACACATCTGGCTCCTAAGATTCAGGTCTGTTCCTTCCAGGGAAGCCAAGGCAGCCACTAGAAGGAATTGTATGAGGAAGGGACTATATTTTGGGAAGAAGTCATTTTCTTGGCTGTAGTCTGACGATTGTCATTATCTGATCTTGTCAGTTCACTGGGAACTAAAATTGCTCAGATTGGGCATTAAAAAAAAACCTTTCCCCATTTCAATAAAGTAGGTAACTATCTTACTGTCATTAGCAACAGCCTAAAGGCAGAACAGGTTATTTTACAGCCTGGTACTTTCAGTCAGTGAGGGTTGATGTTGGATATCCCTTTGGGATTTGCCCAGCTGAAGATGTGCATGCTTTGACAAGCCCTGCTCTGCCAGCTCACCCCAGCCATCTCCAACCACCCTGCTCACAGGCCATTCCAAGCCTGAAGTGCCAGTATAAACATTAAGATGTGTATTTGTTTTACTTCTGCTGGTGTTTGGAAGAGGAAAGAAACATCATGGCATGATCTAGCCACAAGATAGAATTCATTCTGTTGTTTCAGCTGTTTATTTGTTTTTAATCAAAGCTGGTGCTTCTTTTCAGGAAAGCATCTGGAAACATTTGCTTCCAAATAAACTGCTTTTAGACTAAACTTTGGATGACAAGCTTCTGAATGAAGTGAGCTATTGTAGTAATTTGTAAAAGAGCTGCCCACAGATGGTAGATTATATTGTTCAGCTATAATTAGAGCAAAATAGACTTAAACAATAAAGTTAGATGCCTTTAGACTTTACCTGATTTTAGTCTGGAAGGACCCTTGTATCTGAAAAAAGCTGTTGCAATGTGAGGTTGAGTAAGGGAGTACTGATAAACTCATGCTACCTTCAGAGTCTGATGGTATAGTCTTGCTGAACAGAAAATTCAACCCAACATGGAAATATCTTAGGAGCTTGCAGTTTACGAGTGACTGTTAGTGGTAGTGAAGTTAAACCAGACAGACAGACACTACAGAGATGAGCAGCAGTAGCTAAAATCCCAAGGTACAGTTGGACAACAGCCACGAGTCAATCTGATTCACCCAGCTATTTCTAAAATGCCATCAGCTCAGTATTGGGATACCAATGTCATCATGATGCTAGAGAGCAATCAATTCAGCCTTTGATAATCGACAAAGAGACCCATTATACAAAATTCATAGTCCAAAGTAAAATCTATAACATATTAGCAGGAACACAGCTAAAAATGTCACTGTGGAGGTTAGTCTAAGTCCTGTGTATGGTAAGGCTCTGCATCTTTCTGAATCATGACTGTTTTCTTTCCAAGTAGTTCATCTTCCTGTACCATTTCTGATGAGCTTGCTCGCTCATGTGCTCTCTCCCACAATAACTTTCGCTGACTGATTTTGAAAGGACACACTTTTCAGGGATGCAGAGCACAGTGTTTTGGGGCTGCCCAAGCCTGCCAGCTCTGCACAGCCCTTGGTTCCCCCAGCGTGTTACCGTGGATGGAGGCAGATGGTGGCGGGGCTCTTGGGCAGCCAGGGAGCAGGTGACACACTCATGCTGCACTGTCTGGTCCAGCATGCCACACAGGAGTCAGACTGAGTTCCTCAGAGTCAGTTCTCCTGTGGCATTTTGAGGCTTGCCCTGAATCTGGGAAGGAGGTAAGCAGGCCCTAGCTGGCTGTGATGTGTCTGCAGCCTTAGAAAGCTGATTAATATATTCTTCAGGTGTAAGACTTTAACATAGTCACTCTCAGCAACCTAATAGGCATCCAGCTCTTATTTTAAAATGCTCCAGCATAGAATATCAACAGCATCCGATCTTACTTAAAAAGATTAAAAGAAAATAAAAAAAATGTTACCAGGCTTTTTAATATTCACAGAAGCATTAAAAGTCTATGTTTGTTCTGGTTAATATCCCAAACTGTGAAATCACAAGACCTTTAGATATGCAAGAGCAGGGATGACCCCATTCTGGAGAGGCATGGGAGTTAGTTGCAACAGAGAGATTTTAAATTTGAGTTTCCCAGAAGCCTGGGGACTGTCAAGATTAAATGTTACTTTGGAGTCATCTTTCCCCTGGTCTGAGACGCTGAGTCCAGCACCCTGACCAGATATTGCGTGCTGTCTATTGCCTGTAGCAGACCTTTCACATTGGGCTAGTTTGGAGAAAAATCAGAATATATTTGCTGGAACTTTCCCCATACATTAATTCTTGGCTGGAGTTAAAGCAAGAGATACAGTATAATGAAAACAGCCCATTCAGGGAGAAATCTTAAACCATTGACAAGGGGTACTTCTAATAGCAATTATGATTTACTTGATATCAGCAAGTTGCCTATAGCTCAGCTGTAAAAGTGTCATGGCAAATCGCCTGTTGTGAATCTTTTGGTCTCTGGATCAAAAGCTTTAGTGTTTTACATCACCTTCAGAAGCATAGCTCACAGTCCATGGCAATAGAAGGAACTCTCACTTCCAGGTGAGGGCATAAGGCATCCTCAGCTTGTCCTCCACAGGGGAAAGGGAGCCAGAGCCCACTCAGAAATGACTGCCAGTGAAGAATGCAGTCTAGGATGCCCTGCTGTGAAAATGGTTTGTTTTACACAATAGGCTTATGAAAGATGGCATACTCTATAGCTGTTGGGATTTCATTCTTGGTCTTATACAGCCAGGGGATTAAACTTTCAAGGCCTCCACTGCTCCCCAGTGCAGCAATCCATGTCCTCAGTAACCTCACTGGCCATTACTCTTCATCCCAACAAACATTTAGAAATTCCAGTCTGATTTCTCAAGACCTCCTAAAAAGTGACTGAAGCAATATCCCCAAGTCAGAGATAATCACAAATGCCTTCCTCTCTGCAGAAAGGATTTTTTAAACTTAGTCATACAATAGTTCATGTAACTTGGGTACTGGTGGGAGCAACAGGAAGGAAAAGCCAACCCATGTAGTGATACAACATGGAAAGGAGGAGAAACTGTTGGAGAAACTGCTGGAATCTATCCCAGAATGATTATGTTGCTTGAGGGTGGTCCTGTGCACAAATACACACCCCTTGGGAAGCACTAGAACAACTTGCACTTTAACCTTGGGTGGACAGGTGAAAGGTGCCTGTTGGCCTGTGCAGTGAGATGCTACACCGGGCTAGCTGATGAGTGGGCTTGGCTCCCCTGGAATACATTAAGCAGAGATGAATCCACACTGTAAACCTTCATGCATCACAGACAAGATGATTCAATTTCCTTAGAGCTTGCTGATGTTCCTGCTTTTTGTCTACCAAAGAACATCACCCTTTCAGGTCACAGGCAGAAGCTTCCCAGAATCTCAGCAACATTTCCTCCTTCTCACTGGTAAATTTAAACAAAAATATCTTCCCATATGTCTGGTGCAAAGAGAACTAAGTAGTAGGTTACTCATCATTTCAGCTCTGCTCTTACACAGCTGAATATGTGCTGTCATTGCAGATTCAAACACCACTTCAACACATACTGCTTCCCAGATTCAAAAGCCATTCATAGTGTAACTCAGGACAGGTCCATGGATGCTTGCCAGTGCTGAGGTAAAAGTTAAATTGATTGAATAATGTTTCTTTAGGGTGCTTTGAATGGTTTTGCTGAAAGGATCTTTCCTTTAACTTTTGGGCATTGCTACTTCCTCGGCAGAGTATTAGAACATATTTTCCACATATATATGCCTGTGCTTATATTGGAGAGTCACATATCTTCCATGAGGTTAAGAGAAGCAGATGTAGCTGGCATTGTCTTCATTGTCCAAGCTGTTAAATACATCAGGCTCTAGACAAACAAAGATTGGTACTTTGCAACATGTGTGTAAAATTAATCAGATGTCATATTCATGAGAAAGAAGTCAAAGCTACATCCAGGTTTGGACTCATGCTGAAAATTATACTTGAAACTTGATGGTGATGGGACCCTCATGTTGAGTTCATTCCTGCTAGGCAACGGGCTGACAGCTAAGATCATTTGTTCTAAGGGTTGATGGAGCATCTGAATGGCTTTGTTGGCCAGCTTGGAGGAACCAAATTGTACCAAACGGCAAGTGGGGAACGTGGGGAAGGATGGTTGGTATGTGAAAGCAGATAAGCAGGATAATTCAACACTGTCAAATCCAGACAGCCAGTGTCAGAATCTGTGCAAAATGGCATTGATGTGAGACTGTGATGGGAGATAAGCACAGACATTCCCCTCTTCACTCTTTGGGGGTTTTAATCCTGTGTTTCCTTGTGCTGTGCTTAACAATTTTCTGTGTTTTAGACACTTCCAAATGAAGATCACAAGTAATATACGTGTAAGGCCCACGAACTTAAAGGAAAGGTCTATCTGTGCATCCAGTCTAGAATTCATCCTTCTTTTTAAGATGCAAAAAGTATCTCACCATCCAGAGATACTTTGCCCAGTCGAGAATTCAGGAAATCCTGTTATAGAACACTTGGGCATGGATGTCAGCTTGGCCTTCAGGAAGCAGATTTAACTGAAGTCACATTGGACAGAGGCATTTTAAAACAAAATTAGCAGCCTGGAATCCTGTGGAGTGACCTGACAGGGCAGCAAGTGTTTGTTCTATAGCCTGAGCTTCCAGCACTGGAAGTTTAAACAAGTTCGAACATTTTCACTGGCCTTGGTACTCAGCATCTGTTACCCTGTGTCACTTCTCTACAAGCTGTGCAAAATATTTTTCTTCTCTGTGACTTTTTTTCTCACAATATAAATCTCCTATTTTGTCTAAAAAAAAAAGGATCAAAATTTATTTTAAATTGGATTCATTTTTTTTTGTCCAGAATAAATTAATCATCAAACAGAAACAAAAACCTATTAAGTGATCTTCTCCTGAAATTGCTTTTACCATAATTCATATATTGGATGGTAGAAAATTGCCAGAACTAGACAGGTGAGGAAATGCACAAAGGTTTCAAAAGCACAAAGAAAGAACAGGGACACAGTACCCAACAACTCTCCTGGGAAAGGCTTAGTAATGAAGGTGAAAGAATTAAAGAGAAGACGACCAAGTGTCTTGAGCATTATTTTTCACCCTCCCCTCTCCCCCAGACTTCCTCAGGGGGAGCTTTCTGAAAGTTTGAACACAGTCAGACCTAAGGGGACAGGATTAGGAATCTGATCTGGCATCTTGTTTCAGGGACTATCTATGATCTATGGAGCTGACATGAGTGGTCATAACATTACATCTTACAGTAATGTTATTGCAGCTGTGAAGAAATCCCAGTGTCTGTATTTCTGGATGATTGGAGTTCTACACTATGCCCTGGATATAACCTTTAGGCATAGCATGTAGTTAACTGTAAATCTACCACAACACTCAGGAACAGAATTTCAAATCAGGAAGTGTTGGTTTTAACTGCTCAGCACTCATTGACACTGATAGCAATGTGGCATTCAAAGCAGAATCTAAAACTCTGAAACCATGCCAGTCCTCACTGTCAAAATCAACCCATTAGGTTCAGCATTGGCATGGATGACCAAAGCCATTTAGGCACACACACTTAACTGCAATTTCATCTGAGTGATGACTGCAGTCTAACCCATAGGCTTTCCATTAAAACATATTCAAAAAACAACTCATCTCTTCCTCCAATATGTCCAGCAGCAAAGCCAGACATGACAGTTAAAAAATACATGCATTTGTCTCACTAAAATATTCTCAGATACAGTTATAACCTAGTTTCCTAGATTATGCAATTATCTGGAAGAAAATGGCCTTTATTTTTAGCATTATCTTTGAACCTTCTCTAGACACCATATTTATCACAAAAGCGCTTCTAAATGAGGCAGCGAGACTGCAAGCAACTTCTGATGAATAGATAATGTCATACCAAGAACTAGCAGTCATGGGGTTTTTTGCCCCGTTAGCTCATGGATTGATTTTCTTTTCCTGATTTGACATTCTTCCATTAATAAACATTTCCAGTTTTAAGCCACTGGGAAAGTTGATTGGGGAAAAGAAAAAAAAGTCAGCATCCCTTAATGTCTGTTTTGCTAAAACTGACAACCTCTTGGAGTTCAATTAGGCAAGTTGTAGACATATAATGAATAACCAGGGAAACTGAGAAGACACATTCCCCCCCACCCCCCAAATACACAAAAACACACACACAGACAATAGAAAGTTTATAGCTTGTCTCTGCTGCCTTTCTCAGAAATGTAATTAAACGTTTCCCTCATTTATCCATGAGAAAGATTACCTTCTCAGGCATGAAAACAGAGAAGAAAAGAATGGCTGTACTCTTATCTCTTTTAAATGCCTGTCATGAGAGAAGCTTAAAAAGTACTATCTAGAAGTGTTGGGTTTTTTCCACCATAATTCTGGCACCATCACCCTGGTGCGTCATTTCCACTCATCTGCTAAAACAGAAACACAATGTGCTACCGCACTTCACGTGTCCAGTGAAGGGGTCCACCAGGCAACTAAGATGCAGGACAACCATCATATCTAACCCATGCTCTCCTTTTCTCCCAGAAGAGGACAAATGATTTTATGGACTTGCAGATCTAATCCCAGCATTATTAACAATGAGGAGCTGCTCCCTATTGTGTGTAGCGTGACTGAATTATGATAATAGCTCCCAATCCCTCTCCTCTGTTTTTTTTTTTTTCCCCTCTACCATTAAAGGCTCTACCTATCAGCAATTTTAGGGACTCATTATTATTCCAAGTAAAATTTGGCACGTAAGATAGCATTAAATCTGGCTAACATTTGCTTAGCTCTTTCTCAGCTCTACAAGTAAAACAAGAGAAGTAGCTTTGTTATTTCAGTCTGTTTTTATCATTTTTCAAGGCCAGCTTGAATTAAAAAACAAACAGGAGGTCCATATGCTGGGCTTTGCAAATAATAAGCCCTTTGAACAGCTAAAACAGTAGACGAAATTCAGGGGTTATATGTCAAGTGGTTTAAGGTTTTAATCAGAAATTGTTGCAAGAGTCTGAAGCTAAAGATCCCAGCTCTGCTTAAATCAAAACCAAAGACTCCCAATGACTGAAGCTCAAGATCATGTAAACTAGTGAGAAGAAGTGGCAAGCAACCTCAGATGAAGCTAGGACTTTAGAGAGAGCAAAGGTCTACAGAATTTTATCGATAATGATATTTTTTTCTATAAAGTCTTTAAGCCATTTCTAGAGCATGTTGGCAATTGCACCCTCTTAAAATAACCTACAGATGGATTTAAAATTAAGGATATTATGGAATTTTCTATTATATGCCATAATTCTTCCACAACACTGTTGCTGTTATCTAAGTCTTTGAATTGGGCTTCGTGAGTCACAAACACTGGAAGTGACTCATGTCTTCCACTGAGATCACCATTAGGACAGGTAAGCCCTGAAGAAAGGTGCTGCTGGCAGGTATGCAGAGACAGTGATTCACACATGCAGCCAGGAGACAGATGTTTTCCTAGCTGAGTGCTTCTGATCATTTTGGCCACGTCAGAAAAAAGTAATTGCAGTGATTGCAGTGCAGAGACCAGCTAGTCAAGGCTCAAATGTGGTTAGGGAGGGCAGGGGAGAGGAAGGTTTTGTCATTTTTGATCTTGTACAAGAGCATCCAACACTTTTCCTGCTTTAATACCTTCACAGAATCAGTGGCAACTAATGATCTTGCTCTAACCATCAGATTTTTTACTAGAGAAAACTGGAGATTACCTCCTAAGGACAATAGTAGTCACAACAGGGAGAGATTTTCTACTATCGTGCTGCTTGCCCAGGCATCATATTGGAAGGTGAGGCTAGCACACAGTAAGAAACATGTTCTGCTTCCCCCTTCTCCCAGTAGTTAATGCAGGAGGAGCAAAATCATGACATGGATCATGATGAGTCCTAAGGAGTTAAAATAAGGATTTTGTGGAAAGTGATCCAGTGTAGATGACCTATAACCTGAGATGCCTTTTGTCTTGACCAGAAAAAAAACCCTGCCATCTATGCTAGATGGTAAAAACCCCTGTGTAAAACTATTTTGGCTGCTGAAACATGTATGAAAAGTTGGGTACTTTCCTGTGGTATTATATTAAATGGGTACTGCCAGCACCTGCCTTGGATTCCCAAATGGTGGTAATGAGAATGAGTTGCACTAGTGGTACACCACATACATTGGCATGGAAAACCATTTAGTTTCTTACTCTACCACTGGTTCATGGGCAGTACAGTTAAAATATGTTAAAAACACAGTGAAAATATGCTTACACAGCAACTGAGAAAGGGATTCGTGGAGAAAGAGCAAGGCACATAGAGAACATATTTTCTGCATGAAGTAACTGTTCTTCGTGCTTAAAAATGTCTTCGGGGTTCAGTGAGGAATTTCAATAGAAATCCTAAATGTTTGATTTCCCTTGAGCATGTTCATTAAGCGTGTACAGGCAGATTTTCAAAAATGCTTGTTTCTCAACGACTCCTATTAAGAATAATGAGACTTGCTGTATGTTAAACAAATTAAAGATGTAGCAGGTACTGGATAGGGAAGCAAAGCCCTCACAAACACAGCAGTGCCAGGGATCTGCCAGTGAGCTCAGCACTGCCACTTCTCTGACTGTTCTCTTATGTCGGTGCTACTGGAAATATTTGTTAGATGAGCAGATGTTGTGAGCTGGTTTCTCATCAGTCATGCAGCACCTAATCATGAGAAACTGAGGAGAACCATGTCATTATTTGGCATAATCATATTTACACTGATCTGACATGCACATATTGAAATGGGAATCTGGCCTTGAAACTCCACATGCCATGTGGAAAGAAAGTCAGTTGTTCAGCACCAACAGCATGTGCATAAAGTGCCAAGAATCACAATATATTAGTAATATTTTCTTTGTGGTGTTAGGACACTCAGAACTAGATCCAAAATAGCAAAGAAGTGGCTTGGAAAAGATGTCTTGCACTTTCACTGCCATCGTGTGTCATTCTGCCAGCATGATTGATACTACAGAAGATAAGCCAAAATAAACAGAGTGGGTGATTTCCTTTGAAATGAGGACAATAAAACATATTTGCTATTAGAAGCAAGCAATAAAGATGGAAAGAATTGATAAAGATTATGAAATATGTGCATTTCTTGCAAAGACTTGAAAAATAGAATGAAATAATTAGTCTCTACAATTAAGATTATCTCAACAAATGGTAAGGTAATCTCCTGACAGCAACTGCTATTCCTAACTGACAGAGCTAAATCAATAGATGCCTCATTTAAGTGAAGACATGCCCACCAAAATTTTTGCATTGTCTTAACTAAACCCGGTATAAAGGGCAAAGGAAGAAGAATACAAAAAAGAAGATAGATAATAAAAAATTAATTAAATTGATGCAACTATGCTGTTAGAAACTCCCTGAGGTCATGAATTTTAACAATCATGCTTGTTGTGACTCTTACTGCCTCTTGTGCCTGAGTTTAGAAGGACTCCTCATAGAATCATAGAATCATAGAATAGGCTGGGTTGGAAGGGACCTCAGAGATCATCGAGTCCAACCCTTGATCAATTACCGCCACAGTCACTAGACCATGGCACTGAGTGCCATATCAAGTCTCTTTTTAAATGTCTCCAGGGACGAAGAGTCCACCACCTCCCCAGGCAGCTCGTTCCAATGTCTGATCACCCTTTCTGTGAAAAATTTCTTTCTAATATCCAATCTGAACTTCCCCCGGCACAATTTAAGACCATGCCCTCTTGTCTTACTGAGAGTTGCCTGGGAAAAGAGACCAACCCCCGCCT
>VWZY01012557.1:373595-400189 GCA_013399075.1 Chloroceryle aenea
CAGGGTATGCTCTGGACTAGTCTTCTGAACAGGCCAAAATCTGCCCTCCGGAAGTCTAATGTAGAGGTTTTATTGACAGCCCTCCTTGCATCCCTGATTATTGAGAACTCTATTATTTCGTGATCACTAAGTCCCAGACGCCCACCGACCACCACATCTCTCACCAGCCCCTCTCTGTTTGTAAAGAGTAGGTCAAGTGGGGCTCCATCCCTGGTAGGCTCATTTACCAGCTGCATCAGGAAATTATCCTCAATACACTCTAGGAATCTCCTAGACTGCCTCCTCTCAGCTGTGTGAAATTCCCAGCAGATGTCGGGCAGGTTAAAGTCACCCACGAGAATAAGGGACGACGATTTTGAAACATGTGCCAGCTGCTTGTAGAAGAGTTCATCACCCTCATCCTCCTGGTTGGGTGGTCTGTAACAGACTCCCATCACAGTATCAGCCTTGTTGGCCTTTCCCCTGATTCTGACCCACAGGCACTCCACCTTATTATCACCTATCCTCCATTTACCTCATCCAATGCACAGGCAGGGGTGCTGCTGAAGGCCTTTAATGGGCAATGTCTCTCAAAATATTACTCAGTGCATCCTCCAAAGAGCAGTTCAGCTGAAGCCAAGTTTAAACAGAGTAATAAACAGGGAAAATGGGAAAAAGAGGAAGTAAACAATAGGAATACATGATTAAAGGTAACAGATAAGATTTCATATCAAATACAGATTCAAATATATACCAGAGGAGACAGTGAATGGTAGCAATAAGATCATCTTTGTGATCCTAGTCAATGTGTTAGATCATAACTCCTTATCCTTGGGGACGTGGGAACACAAGCATCTCTTCACAGGGTGGTTGTGATGATAAGAATATTGAAAAGAGCAAGGCACTCAGGTACAAGGATGATGGAGACCATATTAACTTGTAACACAGGTAGAGATAGGACAAAAACCTCACAGTAAGGTCATAGTGTGGTAACCTAGAAAAAAAACCCCAAACCATTAAAGACATGTGTTTGCAGCTAGTAAGGGTCTTTCTCTGTAGCTACAACTTCTCTACAATTTTTGACTGATTCTGCCATCAGCTAATGCTTGCAGACCTCTGCTCTGTCTTTTACATTACAGATAGAGAAGAAAGTTAGAGAGCAAGTTACAGCAACATTACCAGTTACCATCCATTCTTAGCTAGGCTCTACAGCTAACATAAAACTGTGTTAGTGTAGACCTGCTTCAAAAGACCATGATATGTGTAGTAGGCATCCTTTTGCCACTGGTGTTGCAGGTACTGGTACCCATCTGATGTTTTAAGCTACTGGATCCCACCTCACAGTGGTAAATTGGTAGAGATTTAATAAAAGCACTGAATAAGTCTCACTGACTGCAGCTTAGAGGTCTATCTACCCCAATGCACAAACTTCCTTTACAATTTTCCTGGAGTCATGTAAGCTTACAAAGGCTGGTATATATGGCATATATATGCAAAATGTGCATACATTCACAGAAGAATCCATTTATAGGATTTGAATTTAACCTGCAGACCCAATCAGCTGGGAGAGGCCCTTTGGTTTTGCCAATTTCCTTTTATTTATTGCTTGCTTATGAGGGACATCCCTCTATCAATTCTTATTTTTTATCACTGTGCTCCTCCCTGTTGCATATTAAATGAAGGACAAACATGTTAATAGCATCAAGAGATACTAAATGGATATTTAAGATGATTAACAGGCATGTTCACCTGGCCCCTTACATTAACCTATATCATCGTGTTCCATAATGTTCCATTATATAGCATGCTATAAAATAGGGCTACCAGACCAGAAACTAAATTATTAAGTATTTAGATCAGATACTCAGCTGTAATTCATATCAAGACAAAATTTAGCACAGTAAGATGAAGCAGGGGGAAGGAAAAAGGAAAGACAAACAATTCAGAAGAGGTATTAATTACCTCTTGCAGTTCAAGCAGGGGAGACACATAAGAAGGTAATCAGGTTACATTCAGAGAGAGTTTGGATTATGATCTTTTATTAAAAAGACTATATGCCACTATGAAGAAAAATCAAGAAAATAAAAGCTCCCTAATGAAGCTGCAGTGATATTCTGGTTTGACTTGGGTGGAGAATGGGGGAGAAATTGCTCATGGGAAGTTTTGGCATTTGGCCCAAAAATATATTTAAGCCCAAGATGAGTTTCAGCTGCAAAGCATGAACCTGGAGTTCCCCAAAGCTCACAGATGTTTGACTCCAAGATTTGGTTCAATCTCATCTGTACGTAAAGTGTTGAATTAATGGATTAAGATGTAGATACAGTTTGAGACAAATAGTTGATTGCTAAACCTAACTGAGATGCATCCAGCAAGGTCTAAGTAGTAACAAAAATATCCCCTCTGCCCCCAAGTCCCGTTTAGTTAAAGAACTTGGTTTGGCATCACAGATTATTTTAATTTGCAAATTAAGCTTTCCACAGTTACTTTGCAGAGTGAATTTCTATGGCATTTGACTCTCTCCACTCTAAATTCCTCATGCTTTTGTTCCTCGTATCCAGCCCTCTGAGTGCATTCAGCCCACTATCTGATTCTTCTTATTTGTACTTTTCTTTGACACAAAGCAGGAGCAAAAAGCGAATTACTACAAACATGGTTGATGTACTGAAGAATGGAAGGTCACACCTAGAAATAGTTGGAGAATAATGAGGAGAAGAAGCAAGAAATAACCCAGCAGTACTTTTTTTTACCATGCACTTAACCAAGCAGTTATCAAAGGGACTCATGAGTCCAGGAGGCTGCGAGCAGCTGATGATGGCCATTCAGAATCCCAGCTCCATCCCAGCTGCTACAGAGATGAGCGGGACTGCTCGCTGCTGCCCTCAGCATAAACACTGCACTGTGTACTCAGAGGAAAGAAAATATTTTGAATAAAGCAACTCCTGTTTCTTCAGTGTTATGGAATTAAAATCTCTCTTCAGGTAATCATGTAAACAGTCTGTGTTTTTTCTTTCAAGTGATGGAGCATGTGTCCATTTATACTTTGAGCTGTTTTGAGTCACAATGGCCTAGGGCCAAGGATTTCTTTTTGTTAGCTATATCCTAGATGCAGGTCAAAGCCCTGCTCCAGACATGAGGCACACACATGCTTTTCACATCCTACCCTGGAATGAGAAGAAGCCTTTTCTTTAGCTGGCATCATCAATAGCTAGATGCAGTTTGCCATTCCTTTCTCATCGTGCCATTTTTTCCTCCATTTTGACACAGTTCTGACCTTAGATATTCTCAGGGCTGTCCTATCATAGAATCATAGAATAGGTTGGGTTGGAAAAGACCTCCAAGATCATCGAGTCCAACCCCTGATCCAACTCCAATTACTATATCATGTCACTAAGGGCCATGTCCAATCTCTTTTTAAAAACCTCCAGGGATGGTGAATCTACCACCTCTCTGGGCAGGCCGTTCCAATGCCTGATTACCCTCTCTGTAAAGAATTTCTTCCTAACATCTAACCTAAACTTCCCCTGTCAGAGCTTAAGCCCATGTCCCCTTGTCCTGTTGTTGGTTGCCTGGGAGAAGAGGCCAACCCCCACCTGGCTATAACTTCCCTTCAGGTAGTTGAAGAGAGTGATGAGGTCACCTCTAAGCCTTCTCTTCTCCAGACTAAACAACCGCAGCTCCCTCAGCCTCTCAAATGTAGCAAAGTGTGTGGTATAATCCTCCTTCTGCTACCTACATGCTGTTAAAGCCCCATGATGGCATTTCACTTCTGAACCTGATGCCACATGTTCCTATGAATATCACATCACCCTTTTGAACACCTGTGGTCCAGCTGGTGGCAGCCATTTGTTCTGCAGATTTCTAAACCCAGGAAATATCACCTAAACAACTCCCTAAAGAGTTATTGAGAAAACAGCACGGCCTTTGTGGCCAGAACTGCCTAAGGTCAAGAGACATCAGAGGATCACTGGATAAATGAAGTTAGAAGCAACACAGCAATCTATCACTCAGTTTTTAGTGATTCAATCTCATCTCAGTTTGAGAATACTCTACATCTCTTACCAGTAATGGCAAAAAGTATTCAGGTAGCACACTAGTGCATATATACCAGCTCCTGATGGTATACATTATCTCTTGCAGTTGGGCTCTGGTAAGTTTTGTAAGGCTCTTGCAAATTGTGCTTCTCTTATTCCTATGTGACAATAAGGGAAGCAGTCCCAGGAGTGTGAGCCATACTAAGAAGTCAGTGAAATAGAAATGAAGTCCTGGACTCTGCTCACATGCTGGAATCTAAACAGGTACTTACCGTATTACCAAAGAGGATGGTGCTGGAACTGTCAGCTCACACTTCACTGACACTACCATTCTCAGAGTAGTAGCTTTGACTTGTCACAAGCAAGACTTGGAGAAATGAGAGATGGCCAGATCTGAGGCTCCCATTCCTACTTTTTCAAGGTTACAGTTGGCCAATAACCTCACCAAAGTGTTCATGGAAGATTTTTCTGTATAGCTGCTATTCCTGGGGACTATTTGCTGTTTTCTTATCCTCAAGGTCTGCATAAGTTACTTTTGCTAGCAAGGGACATTATCTTGCCTTGACACATAACTGATTTTTTCAGTTTCTTCTACTAGGCAGTCAGAGGTATTTAGGGACAGTACTCAGTAGAACCACATACAGCTCAATTTTTTAATAAAGGCCTTTACAACTCCGTGTAAATAATGAGTGTGGCATACTGCCTTAAGTACCGTGGAGAATGTGTAGACATGTGGGTCATCTCCTAGAGAAAGCAAAGATGGCTATCTACCAATAACTCAAATTCTTTGATGCATGCTATTTACATGTCTGTTTACTTTCTGCCTCTCTCAACTTACTCTTGAATCCTTCTGCCTGTAGTGCATATTCAGAAGAGCTGAAGACAAGGAATTTCCCTCCTGGCTCACATGTATACATATTAGGGGGGCAGGCCTCGGTCCACATCCATGACTGCTAAGGAATAAGAACAGCTAAAGTGCTGTGTCCTCTTGACTCACAGTCACACACACACACAAAAATAACTGACACGGACCACAATCTTAAAGAAGTCCGATTACTGAAAAGTGACATCACATGGGTCTGAGAGCATTTAATGAACTATTTTTTATGATTTACTACACACAAGGTCACTTAGATATCAAGAAGTATTTACATTTTGACTGAAATGAGAATTCCACTTTTTTGATTACTGCATAAATAATGAAATTACAGGAAAAACATTCCCTCGTATGTCTCATTTAGCATAATAGAGCATTGGTTTGTCATTTGCCAGACTTTCAACTTCCAGTTCTCTTGTTGACATGACTCAGGGAAGCATAGTTAGGAATATGCACCTGTTGAATCACCTTGGGATATAGCAGCCTACTGAAAAGCACCTTGATTTAAAAAAAAAAAAATCAAAGATGAAGTGGCATTTTGAACAAGAACAACATGGTGAGACAGGCCCCTGTGATTACTTTTTCTTAGGTATCATCTAGCTGTGCTTTCCTCCTTTCCAAATGTCCTTGGAAAGATAGCAGAGTTAATCCAGGCCTGCAGAAAAATCTGAGAGCCTCAGTCTTTTTCCCAGAGGAACAACACCATAATTTGGGTGAGGACCATAAACATTTGGGTATATTTAGGGTCTCTGCATTCCAAGATAAATAAGCAGCAAACTCTTACACACACCTGCTGCACTCAAGTGCTGGCAAATTATCAGATCTCTCTTTCTGCAGGGAGATTTGGATAAACACTTGTCTTCCTTGGACTCTAGTTCTTCTGCAGAGGGAAGGTAAAGACCCCTTCAACCTGCCCTACACAGCCCAGACAGCCTAGAAGCTGTGACCTTCAGCTCCATCCTGGAGGCCTGCACAGATAGGTTTTGCTGCCTGGCTAAGATTTAGTCAGCATCTTATTTATACGGTTGATGAGTAATGGATTTTGCTTATATAAGAGCTATCTCCCTTGCTATGAGTAGTAACAATACACATCTTTTGGAAAATACGGACACACATATCCTCAGGAGGAGTAATAAATAGTTTGCTATTGACACCTCCTTACAACGTTGGTTACTTCATTGTAAATACCACACCAAATAATATTTACAACACATTTTTCCAGTTTCTGACTCTCAAGGTCTTGTAGGAAGCAGGTAATCTCTACTCAGAAGGTAACTCCAGCTAAAGCCTGGATTGGAGTCCTACATCCAGTGCCTTACCTCATGTTAAAATGAAAGAAATTCCTTCATTAGGATGTAAGTTAAAAGGAAATAATTTGTTTCTTTTCTAGGTAACTTTTAAAATTCCTTTCTGAAATCACCAATTTTAAATCAAATGGTTCAACACTTTAATTCTGAAAATACTGAAAACACATTTTGACATTTGAGCTTTTAATTTTCTTTCTTCTTTAAGTAACAAGCCCTATATAATGAATAGGGACAATCCTGTCCAAAACAGTAAATTTGTTTCAAAGTCCAGTTCGCTGGGGAATAGTTTCCTATGTGTAAGCTTGCTCAGTGCAGGCTTTTATGTAATTGCAGTCTCCCAATGGACCATACTGATTGATTCTTCCCAGCTCATAAAGTTCCCACAGCAAAAGCTCATCACTGATTCAGGACCCTTATAGTCTTTTTGTTCTGGAAGGTTGTTTCAATTCTTTGGTGATCATGTGGTTACTTTTGCTGCATTCAGCAGTGTGTTGGCATTTTCTTCTACTCAATTTTCTAGACCAGACATAACAAAAAAACTGACTGCTGAGTAGTGTGTGATATTCTCTGTACCATTCAGATAAGTCTCCTTGCTAGAGAAGTTAAATCATGTTTTCTTCTCTTCCATCAAGTATATTCAACTCTTGTAAACTACATCTTTTATTTCTTTTCACCCTCGTGAGCTTGTACACAAAGTTAAAGAGGGACCTACACTTTGGGTATCCAACCAAGAGGGGCCAACCTTTTGACCTGAAGTTAACTCCTTTCTGTTAAAATCAAACACACACAATGAAATGAGCATTGATCATCCTTGAAAGCTAATTACACCAAAAAATGCCAATTTCTGTAAAGGACAAGAACAGTTGTGAAGAACTATCACCAAGCTACTGTAGACACTTCACCATACTTCATTATGAAGAAATAGATATACCACAAAATCATCTGTATGCTTTGCTGGCAACTTGCCTGGCAGAATAGGTAAAATACATGAGTTATGAGTTAGAGACTGGCACCATCATCTACTTTCCTTTACAGCACAGCCAAAGTAAATTTTGTGCCGTTGACCCTTGCAGCCAAAAGAAACGTACAGCTGGGCCAAAGCTGGCTGGTGACTCCAGTTTACTTAGCTTTGCCAGGGTTAAGGATGCTTGGAGTATTGCAGAGGCGTTGCCCTCAAGTTTCCAGGGCAGATGTCTTCTGCAGAGACATGTTTGGGTGACAGTACACTGAGCATCAAAGTAAACAACACAAAATAACTATAAAAGAGACATCTGGAAGAAGGGGAACAGATCCGGACTTGGGAATAGAGACCCTTTTCTTCTTCCCCTTCCAGCGTCTGTGGTGCCTGCTCTCCCCAGTCACCCAAAGCTGGTTGTAGTAAAGTTAAAATTATAGATAGTACAATGTTTGATAATGTTCTCAGTGAGCTTTTGGCTTTCCTTAGAGAGCACATTTTTCCATTAAAGGAAAGATGCTACCTGACAGAACCTCATGCTCACCTATAGTCTCCTGGTTTCAAATTTGCAAGAGAGCTCCACATAGCACTGGGTCTTACTTCTTGGGAGTATATGCCCCACCTCAGTCCATGCAGCTTTCATATTGCATTGCTTTCATGTGCCTGTTGTCTGAAGGCAGATGAGCCCCAAACCAAACTCAATTTTCAAGCAAGCCATTTAAATTCACTAGAAGCAGCTTGCTTAATTGTTCTTCCTCATGCATATTCCAACCAATTCCAGAGAGCATCAGAGTGCTGGAGCCACCTGTGTTTTTAGGTAGCCAAAAAATAAAGACTGTCTAGTACTTTCCAGTGTTGAATAGAGTGCCAAAAAGAGAATCAAAGACTAAGCAGATCTCATGATGCTTGTGCCCCTCTGTGGTCTAGTTAAATTCCTCACTTCCACTCCAGCCCAGTAGCTAACCTATCCATTTAGGTTAGAACTTTCTGCCAGTCTGATGCTGCAATCACAGACATAGCATTCTTCCTCTAGCTCCCCGGCAACTTCACAATAGCAATTCCCCTTCAGCTATGCCTGTGGTGAGTATGAGAAAACTACTTGACGCTACAGGTTCTTTAGGGTGGGTGATTAGAAATGCAAGTGATGCTATTGGGATGCCCTGAGAATCACTGCCTTAGCTTCTTTGAAAAGGCAGCACTTCCTTTAGGTTGCAATTACAAGGTAGTCAAAACACATAATGGGCAACAGTACTGCATGCAGCTGTAACTCTTTTAGAGAAAGCTCATCCTTTCCCTAGGGCTAATACTGTGGAGAAGCTGTTCCACTGCTCTTTTGGATTGGTTATTTTTATTCTATTTTGACAGAATAACTTTAGATATAGATAAGTTTATTGCCAGGGAAGTAAATTATCATCTGAGTTATTTCACATGCCTAGTTTACACTTCACATGTTGAACCATGTCTTTGTTAGTTCCCCACTATGCAGAAGCTTAGCTACAGCTCCAAGTGCTACATTAGCTGTCTGAGTTCTCTGGATAAACAGCTCATGTCCTGTCTTATGCATGTACACTTATCTTGAATAGCAGTGTTGTTGAAATTACATAAATAAGGATATTGTGTGTTGCTCTTCCACTTTCTCTGCTTGGTGCTTTACTTTGAAGGGGTACAGTTATTCCTTTATGTGGTCCTGGGTAGAGACCAAAATGTGTCACCGTTCTATCTGGTCCTCCTGACAACAGAAATCAAAATCCCTAGACCCAAAAAGCCCATCAGAGAAACAGAGCTCTCCAATATCTGTTTTTGTGAGAAAGCACAGGGTACAGTGGGACAGATTTGGCTTTGAACAAGTCATTTAGGAACAATGGAATCAGGTCTAGAGACTTTTCCTACTTCCTATGATGCCAACACTTTCGCTGATACTTAGCTGTCTTCCTGTCTCTGGCAGCACATGTGGGAGAGCCAGGACACTGCTCCCAGAGTACCATTATGCTTGGCCTCCCTAACATCAGCGGCAATGGCACAGACAGATATTCTACTGGTTCTGAACACAAAAAGTGAACATCCAGCCAAAGGATTTTTAGCCCTATGAAAGAAGCAACATTACATAGACCTTCCTCATAAGGTCTATGTACCATTGGTGAATATTCACAACAGGTTGCAGCTGGTTATAGACTGAAGCCAGTGACCACACATGCAGGTGCAAGAGTTCCTGGAGCCTGTGCAGTGTAGTACATGCAATCCCTTTTACAGACAGCAAAACTCCCCCAAATAATTATATTCACATTATTGCTGCAACTATTATTGAGTTATTACAGTCACTGACTTTAATAGTCACCTGCAAGGAAAGACAAGCTGTTAAGAAAAGGAGCTCAGTATTAAGTACCTGACAACAATCCTTTGAAGGCTGTTATTGGACATGGCAGAGTCTGGCTTAATGTCCTGCTGAACTGGTTTCAAGGAGCAAGGCAAAAATTCAAGATACCAGAAAACCAAAGGACTCTATTGCTTCATTGATGACATTAGGCTCTTGACCAAGGGCGAGGACTGCATTCAGGCTTTGTATATGCTAACACAGACAGAAGCTCTTGCCCCTGTTTCTCTTCACTAGAAATACAGCAGAAAAGACATCAGTAAGAGGTCTGACAGGTGAAGGCAAAAGGACATGCCTCAACATGAAATGCAAGAGCAGAGAATGGAGAGTGATGTCGATAGATTATTCAGCAGCATAAGATTCTCAGTTAAAGGACCTGGAGTCAATTTGTTGGTCCTCTCTTCAGTCCCTTCTGATCTTAGTCAGACATTCTGTCTCCCCTTTGAACAAGGTGGCAGGCAGCACTTCCCTGCCTCACTGCATCTTTGTCAGGATGTGATCAGGCACAACCCTACATGAGGTCACATGGCCAATTTGTGGGGAAGCGACACCCGTAGAGCACTGGACCCGAGTGCCACACAGCACCACCAAGCTGCTGCTCCAATACTTCCTTCCACCACTCTCCAAGGTACCTCTTAAACTGAAGATACAAATATTCTCTCTTGTAGGTCAGATGTACCGATCTCTTTAGGAGCTTACAAAGGTCTGAGCCAGCAGATCTTTTAAACTCCACTCCTCTCCTCGGGTGGTGTGATGTTCCAGCAGGTCTCCCTCTCTAAGGTCCCTTACCTTCTCTGGGTTTGTCCATCTTTGCCCTATACTATATGTAGAGCAGCACCTTTTCATATCTGTCACCCACTAAAAATCAATAAATTAAGTTTCAAGACCCATGTTCTAGCTACCTAGAAAACCTAGGTAATTTACTAGGAATCCCAATATATCTTAAGGTAAACTAATGTCTTTCAAAAACTGGTATCTTGGAGCTTGGTATATTAGTGGGACAATAATTCAGGAAATAGATACAAGGTAATCACAAAAGGCCTCTGTGACATTTAAACAAATACCAACAGTTGCACCTCACTCCTATATTACACACGTACTTGCTGAAATCAACAGCAACAGTCTCAGCAAACATAATGTCAGAACTCCAGTGCAGGTCTGATAATCATTTGTTGGATAGTTGTTAAACGGTTCCCTGAGGGCCACAGCTGCAGAAAACCCGGATTTCTCTGAAGTCCTTGCTCTTCATCCAGAGTGTGGCACAACGTGAGTGATGAGAAGCACACAGCCTTACAGAATTACCAGACATCACTGGTGGAGAACAAGAGCACTGCACTTGTCAAACAATGACAGCAACTAGTCAGGTAGAAGCAATGGAGTATGCTTGTTTAGGCAACATTTTGAATGCAAATTAAAATGGATACACATCACTCAGAAATCCATTTTATCATTATATTAGTTTGTTACTACTGAGAATGTGTTTCCATTAATAAAAAAAGTCTTCAGCATGCATGAAGATCATGTAACACTTTCAAGAGTAAGATCCTGCCTTCTCAGAAACTGGTTGAAATACTTATAAATGCAGAAAAGGAATAACTTCACTCAGAAATCCACCTTTCTGCAACTGTCTATGTATTAGGTTGCAGTTAAAGAAGCAGGCACTAGATACATGGAGCAATTCATTCTGGGGAGGCAGAAAAAATTAACTCACACTGAGAGTGTGGTCACACATCGTCACCTTCAGAAATATGTGATGGTCAACCCTTATGTACAGTGAGGAAGATATCAGGATTGAAAATGATAGGTATTGCAGATCAAACATCACGGTCATTATTATGACTAAGAAAATATTGAAAACAAGCCTTTGCTGAGACATCTTTTTTTATTTTTTAATATTTTGTTTCAATCACATGTGGTCAATGGCTGGCCCACTTTGCCTGCATGTTATCTGGGCCCTCAAACTAAATGTTGTGGTCCTTGGCAATATGACTGGGTGGGAAATCAATTCACTAAAGGGGAGAATTTCATCTTTAGTGTCTTAGAAACAATCAAATTTCTCTATTGGGGACATCAGGACTGCAGGACAATAGCTGCACAGGCAGCACAGATAGGACACTATCGAGTATCATGAACAGATCTCGGAGCAACCATGAGCAGATCTTGGAAAAGAAACAGCAAGGCAATTTGCAGCCAAGAGGCTGATTTCTTGGGGGTACAAAAGCCATATGCCCTCTGATTCACAAGCACAGCTCCCTGCTGCCCTTCTTCAGTGACTCCTTGAGCATCTCTGCAGCTTGTAGATCCTCAGCCCAGCAGCAGGGCACAGGGGGGCAGAGAACTGGCTCTCCCCTGGCAACTTCAGCCAAGAGTTGCCAATACAGAAATACCTAAATGGCTCAGGCTATTCACAGACCTTAAAGACTGCTTTTATGTACAAAGATGTGTGTTGGAAACTGGTTACCCAGCTTTAATTATGAATCAGTTTTGTGATGCTGTATTTCCTCCAGAGCATTCACCTTTGGGGCAAGAATGTCATACAGGTGTTTTGTCTTTCAATTCACACATTGGATAAGAAATGGCATATGAAAGCAGACTTCCTTTGTGATACCACCACCTTTTCACCCCTTCCCCAGAGCAGCTAAGCTCATGGCAAGGGCTAATGTTTAGCCTGCAAGTACATCAGCATGTTGCAATGAAAGAGAAAGAGTCAGTTTAGTTTCTTCACTTCATGAGCACAGAAGATCTCATCTACACACACCAAAGGAAGACAAGAGCAGCTTTCTCCCAGCCTGTACCACACAGGATTTGTTATGATCTGACAAATATCGGGGCCCGAGGAATTCAACATCAGCTGATTTCCAGAGCTGCAGGTGCAGCAGCAGCCAGGCAATACAACTAAAACAAGGCAATAGAAAACTGTAAAATATATACAATTAATGTCATACTGTTTAAGTAACTTTTTTCTAAGACCTTGACTGCTACCTCCCAAGAAACATTAAACAAACCTTTTATTAAAGAATAAAAAAAACCTTTTTGTCTAAATTGCTTTTTTTTTTTCCCCCAAGATGCTTCAGTTCATTGTGTTTGACCTTCTCTAGTTACTCAACAAATCCTTGTATTTTAACTTTCATAGTCTGACCTTTCTCATTGTCAGTTGCTTGCTTGTTAACACTGACTCTACCACCCAAAGGCCTCTTAGGAAAAAATAAATATCAAATTCACCTTTGAAGGATTTACAGAGAGGAGATGATCTGGCTTACATTGTATGAATCTCTGTTGCGCCCTTTGAGAGTGCAACGCATTATTTCCCTCACCTCTCCTCAGTTTTTCTCCGCCAAAATCCAAAGGTAGAAACCATTTATCACTGACTATATCTGTCATATGGTTTCTTCATGTCAAAGCAGTTCTTGCATGAAGCAAACTTGACATGTCCTGTCATGAAATAATTTGATATTTATCCTGCGCAAGAGGGAAGGAAAGATGGGAAAGGCTGCTATTGATCATTGGCCTTCATGGGGACAGCATGATCTCCTGCCTGGGATAAAACACTTGGAGTTTGTTTGTTTACTTATTTATTTATCTATTTACTTATTTATGTAGGTAGATTATTTTTGTATCTATTTATGTAGGATGCATTCCTATTATCCTATCTAATCTATGACTGTACAGAAATCTTACACTGGTAGCATAAAAAAATTAATAAAGCATTTGAAGAGCAAAACCTGAATGTGAATGGATGCAAGAAGACATGGATCAAGGGCCATTCCTTAGATCCTTTCTAGCAGTTCTGAGCAAAATTACTTCACACCTGTTTGGAGTTCAAGTGCTGTCTGCACTATACACGAAGCAAGTCTATGACCTGGAGGGTAATTCAGATTTATGCAGTCTTCTAAAATCTTGCAGTGGGTGTCAATCCTATGTTTAAACTACATAAATACTCAAGTGTCCTTACCTCTTAAGTAAGGGCTGAAACTGCCATGTTTGTTCACCTAATGCCCGTCCCTGTCTGTGGCAAGAAACGAGTCGCTGGTGGCTTTGGTGTAGATGCATGCAGAGGCTGTGCTTTCATTTTTGAGAGTTGTACACAGTATCTGTTACCCAAGTAAATGAAGGTATTTCAATATTAAACATATAGAATATATACAGTCATCTATGGTACTATGGGGACTTTGGAAATCATAATAGGGAAAAAGGAAAGAAGGTGCTTGCTGGTTAGGAGCAGTATTTGTACCAAATGAATTTCTGACACTCTTGGAAGTAGAACTAGATTTTTTTTTTAGTGTAGCTACATGCAAGACCATACAAGTTAACACTGGTAGAATTTCTTCCTAAAATATTGTATTAGCCCACTGAAAAGAGTTTGGGGGCAAAGAGATAGGGAGGGAATAATTTTCCAGCAAATTAAAGTGTAACCAATATGAAATATTGATCTGAAATCATAAGCCTATAAGAATCCTTTTTAAAAAGCTTTCTGAACTGGACAGCACATCCTTTCACACAAAGCAGTACTGTCTTCTGTATGATACCTGGTCTCATCAGCTCTAGTCTGGTTTATTATAAATTAATTCTTACAGATGCAGCAGTAGCTGGGAAAGCTAAATGGAGCTGTATATCTGGTAGATTTTTCCTTCCTATTAATCCCTTTTATGTCTGAATTAAAGCCAGGGGCTATGGAAGTTAATTCTATGCTGGCCACACTAGAACTATAATAACCTGTGAAAACTGCAACCTTGACAAAGAGAATTAATCACTGCTTGCATGTATGGGCTTGTGAAACCAAGTAAAGGTTTACATCAGTAGGACACGCATTTTTCTTATGCTGATTGAAGGATGTGAATCTACGTGCTCACTCATTGTCTTGGCACCCTGAAATAGGGATTAAAAAAATAAACCTTTTAACCACCTTTACAGAAGAAATTAGACTTGCCAAGCCATTTGAAATACAAAGTTGAAAGATTTATATGGGGAGGATTAAATGAAGAAAGAGAATTTCATAAAGCTTCTTCTGAGCCACTGCAGAGAAAGCAAAGGCTGGCAGCAAGGCTGGCAGTGTAGCTACCCCCCAACACACAGCTACATTTCTGCCCCAGTCAGTGCTATTCAATTAGCTGGAGCAAAGTCCTAGGAGTCTGATCTGAGATATCATTCCTCACACAGGTATGTGTGTTTAACTTTTTGTATCCTATAAAGTCAAACATTGATGGAAAACAGTTCCAGGCAGCAATCACCCCCCTGCTTTGCACTATGGTCTTTGCTTATTTCCCTCTCCTTCCAGCCCCTATTTACATCCCTCACTGTACATTGACCAAAAGCAACCTTGAGATGTGGGTGCTTTTTTAGGATCCATGGGATACAGGACTAAATTCCTTTGTCTTAAGATAGGAAGTGATGCAGATAGTGCCGTTCTTAGGTAAATGCTCAAGCTACTAGACCATTATACAAAACAAAGTTCCCATCTCCTTTAGTAGGCAAGCAGAAGTGGTTCTCAGGCTTTATTCTCAACTACTTTGTACCTGCAAGTATATTGAGAGACTCCAGCATTAGACCAGACCCATCTCTGTCTCATTTCTGAACTGCCACTGTGCTACATAATGTGCAAGCTCTTCAGAGCGAGGGTTGCCTCTTTCTCTGTGTTTGGGCTGCATCCACATAGAGACATTTCACCCTCCTTGAGGATCTGGATCTAAGTGCCTGTTCAATATCACAGAAGAATTCTCCAGTGGAGGAAGGAACCAAGTGAAGAAATTTTCAGTCTTTAGTCAATTATTAATTTGTAAGAACATCTACTCCTAAGAGTACTAGTCTCATACTACACTCAAAGTCGTATCTTCAATAATTTATTTAGACTAAAGAACCCGAGATTATTAAGATGAGACCCGCTTTTAATTCTGTTTAAATCAACTGAGAGCTGCTTATTTTCACTATGTCTATTAATTATTTTCACTTGTTTTTCTTTATAAATGCATTGAGTTAAATGGTTTATATAACCTTGACCTTTACCCCTAGATTTCCATTTAAATTCTGACAAACATTCTTCATGCTCAACAAGCAAGCATATATATGTTTTCTTGTTTTCTATTTTGTTTTAATTAGGAAAACATGAAGACTATACAGTCTCTACAGAGATTATGTTTCTACAACGGCACTTCATACATCTCCTCTTTAGTTGCTGCAGACTAGGTAAAAATAACATCTGTTATCCCTGCAATTAGAGAGCATTTGTAGATATTTAGGAGAACAGACAAAGAAAACATGATAGCTCACATCCTCAGTGACACGCCAGTAAGCTGCTGTGATGTACGTCATGAACCATGAGCTGAGACCCTACTTATTTTAAGGAAAGGTGTCTTGACTAAGAAACCCTTTAAGTGACACAGTTTGTCCAAACACTTTCATGCAACATCCCTCATGGCTCTCCTGCTGCCTCTAGGGTTTACTGAGATCAGATTTTCCCTGCTCCACTGCAGTGCATTGGACCACCAAGGAATTTGCCTACAAGTTGTGAGAGCATGTGCTGTTCTGCAACAAAGTCATCTTTACAGGCAGGTCTCAGTGCCATGAGCCACACATGGAGGGGGACTGCATTTCCTCTCAGGTTAAACTGCAAATCTCGCTCTCTGGGCTCAGAGTCAAGTTAAGTAAAGCAGCTCAGACCTCAGCAACTCTTATTCATAGGCAATTTCATGAGCAGTTTTTGTTTTCTGTTATGCCTGTGGCTTCCATAAAGCCAGCCCATAAGTACACATGCCACAACTCACAAGAGAGAAAGTTCAGCAGCGGGGGTTTACTCATCCTCCAAAGGCTGTCTGTCCTTTTCACAGCCCCTGGGACAGCTTCATTTCTGTACAATTGACTAAGGTGTGAGTCACAGGCGAAGCACTGCCAGCTTGTGAGAGGCCACTAAACGTTCAGGATGAGTAACAGTGCGGACAATGAGATTAAAGGAGAGATGGAGGACTGAATCGAAGGGACCTGCTTCCCAGAATGAACCAAGTGGATCATTTTATGAGGCAACAAAAATTCCCAAGATTTTTGCCAGACTTCTCAATAAAGTAGCATGTAACATCCTTTGAGACTCAGAGTAATTCATAGAAATCACAGAAGAACTGCAGAGCTGGAGAGTGTCTTCTAATTCAGCCTCCTGGCACAAAGTGGCCAGTGACATATCACTCAGAGAAAGACACAGTAAAATCTTTTTCTCACATTCTTATGGGAACAGCCACATTCAGAAACACACACAAAAAAATTTAAAACCAGTTCCTTTCTAACCTCCAAGTGCTGGCAGCCTCCTCATGCCACAATGAATGAGACCTTATACCTTTTCTAGAAATAAGGAATAAAAGGATGAGCACTCATTATCCCTGTAAACACCCAATCCTCTTTTGATTCCCACTGCAATCTTTGCTTTGCTTCAGGCTCGGTGCTTACACTATTCAGCTGAGCTCCATGTTGCACTTCACTTGTAACGTGCTCATGCTCTACCAAGCAGATTTTATATGGGATGGGCACATTGTGGCCACGTTGAGGCAACACTGAGCCTCTGCGTACACTGAATGATAATACCTGAATTCGAGCACAGCACCAGGCGTCACACCTGCCAAAATGCAGGGACGATGCTGCATGACCACATCTCTCACGGTAACTACACATTCAGTCCTGCTGTGTTGAAAAGCCTCATTATATTCCCTAGGGTCTGTTTACAATGTATCTGTAATTTCAGAAGCACCAGACTCTCAATATGCCCATAAAAACAAGACCCTTGATGTGACAAGTCAATCAAATAACAAGTTATCCGATGGATTACTAAGGAAGGCTCTTAAGGATCACAAAGCACTTCTCAAATACTCAGCATTTGTTTGGAGAGGGTGAATTTCTGGGTCTACATTTTCTATATCTTTCCAACAATGGAGCCACTGCTTTTCTAATTAAATGATTTTTTACATTTGTAAGTCTTCCCTAATACTTATTCTTTGTAGGCTGATCTAGCAGAAGAAGATAAGTCAGTGGTCAGGATGCTGCCTGTGACTCTAGACTCACAGGCAATGGATTCACTCTGAGTTTTAAGTCTACTTGACTGGGGTGTTAGAGACATATTCTTCAGGTCAGTGTAGCAGCTGTAGTCACATAAGCCTGTAAAATACATGGAGGGTAGATGTCCTGGTTCGAGTGAAAACAGAACCAATTCTGTTCAGTGATTTTACTTTTCAGTTTAGTTCTTGTAACTCACTGCACTGTCTGAAGTTAGCAGCCTTTTTTCAAGGACAGTGTCTGCTGCTGGCCGTGAGAAGGAAAGAGAACCAGTAATCAATGCTGCAGAGAAACACTTCAGCTTTTCACACACTGGTGGGGTGTGCTGCTTACTGGATATTCAGAGGAATCCACCAGAAAAAAAGTGCTGATCTAGCTAAAATCTATAATATGACTTAGCTCGCTGGGACTGGGATTTGCTTTTCTGTATTTAAAATAAGATCAGGACAGACTGAAGCAGATTTTAGAATCCTGCCCTGGGAATAGGGCTGTCAACTGGCAGGTGTAGGATAAAACTGTCCAGCCCTGAGTGATCTTACACCATCATGTAACATTATAAAACATACTTGCCTTTCCTCTCCAGAGCAGAGTTATACACTTCCTCCACTGCCAAGGCATTGCACAGCCCTGCTTGCAGTTAGTAACTGAGATAATCTTTCTGTTACGTGTCCAGGCTTTTAATTTCTGATGTGAACTGGTTTGATGCCTACAAACAAGCCTGCAAGCAAATGATTACACTCCTTGCATTTCACGTAGAGGTATGGAAACCAGCGTGCTCTGTCCAAAATGCTGGATGCTGCCAGGGGAGAGGGTGGGAAGTGGCCAAAGGGGACTCTTCCCATCCTTTACAAAAGTTTGGTGCTGGGTACAGCATTAAACTCCTGGAGGAAACGTGTCAGTAAAAACCACACAGGCCTGAGCTTGAATAGGGGCTGGGTTTTGTGATGTTTTTTGTTTTCTTTTTTTCTTCCTACCTTTGAAATAAACAAAGCTTTATGGTGCTTGAGAGACCTTGTGCAATGACTATAGAAAATTAACTTTCAAAAATATCAGAATGCAGTACAGAAGTGCACTTCAAGACATTATCTCTAACCAGATCTGCTAGGTAATTTGGGTTTTCTTTAACCAGTATGGGGTCCGGCCTTCTCAGATTTCTCATTCTTTTAACAATTTATATATCCTTGGATTACCTTTATCCCTGCATTATCTAGTTATATGCACCTTCTCTACCCGAAATATCCCACCTGCATAGCCTCATGATAACTCTTCAGATACTTCATAGCCCCAAGGCCTTCCTTGGTAACTGAATCATCAAAATGAGGACCTGAGCAATGCTTTACCAGATGTTGTGCTAACGGCTTATTCCTTTCTGAGATCCTATTATTAAAACACAGGGTGAAAAGTGTGGAGTGAGTAATTTCCTTCCTACAGGAAGGTCTAAACTGGGAAAACACTGGCTATGTTGATGTGCAAAGAGTATTGTTACAAATACAGCTTGCTAATTAAAGATGTGAGGCTTCTCATTACACCTACTGGAACAACTCCATTGATGCTGGAGGAGTCAGGTTCATAAGACAATCACTCTAATAATGAGCAAATAGTCCTAGAAAGAAAATAAACTGTAAAAGGAAACCTTACTGTATGGAAGATGAAAGTAGTGTAGAAAGCATATATGTCTCCAGCCTTGAAGGTAGAAGTGGGACACCTCTACCTTATTCCAAGGCAGAACTGATATCCATGCCAATCTTCTTGATACACCATGAGAAGCTCAGTCTTTTGAATAGGAGAATATTGTCATTTTTTGGTAGTTTTTGTTGTTGTGGGTTTTTTTTTTACATTTCAGGAGTACATGCACTTTCAATGTTTCTCTTAAAGTGTCAGCTCTGGGAAGCAAGATATTATGTGAGACGTTCAGACTTCATTTGAAATAAGAGTTTCTAGCCTACCTTATACAGGGAAAAATGGAGGGGGGGGAAAAAGAATCCCTAAGGTTCAAAATCAGTAGGACAAAAAAGGTCCAATCCCCAAGTTAAGCCTGATTCTTCAGATTTTTACATCTGGAAGCAATAAACACAACATAAAATTGCAGTAATGCCAGCTACAATCAAAAACTGTATGATACTTTTGTCAAGACAAAGGTATTAATGCAGCTGCCCTGGCACATATTCCAGCTTTTGTCCTCCCAGTCTTCATCATTTAAATGCCTTCCATTAGAAAAAGGCTTTGTCTTCCTTCTGCCAGCAGAGATTGGAAGTTGACTTGGCAGAGCACAGCACCCACCAGGCTCTCCCTTTTGGCTATAGGTGAAGAGACCTCTTTACACACTGTGCCAACTTCTCCATTCACTTAATTCTCTGCGGGTTCAAGTTACCCTGTCTTCTCTCCAGTGAAAGAGCAGATGTTGGCACGGGGCTCTGAAATACTTCGCAAACTCTTCAACATGAAAGATATTGTTGAAGAGGTGTAATTATTAACCCCTGAGCTAGAGAAGACTGTCTGAGAACTTGGAAGCAAACCTAAAACTTGTAAGCAAGATCAAACTAGTCACCTGAGGGAGGGTGGAGGGGGACCAAAAAAAAAAAAAAGTAAAATAAGTGTTTCACAGGGCAGAAAGACAGCAGAAGTCTTGTTACTACATGCTAGTAAATATACCTATTTTCTCTCATTTTCCATCTGAAAATTAAGGCTATTATAAGGCATGCATTTCCTTTGTCATACTTCACACAAACATCTGGAGCTAGACCCTGCTAAATGATACTCGGCATCTCTCAGCTTGCGCCTCTAGGTATGCTGTTAAAATTGTTTTCACATTTATTGGTTTATGCTTGCTGTGGTGTGAATGGCATGTTCGTGCATATCTGACTAACAACTGATAAACAATGCGAACAGAGTGAGCCTTTGTGGATGAAGACAGTTTGTTATTTATCAGGTACATTTATCTCCTGCGTTTGCTAGAGCTCAGTAAGTAGTTCTCCCCCAGGGCTCAGAAACAGCGGTTGGCTGCCTGAGGCTGGGCAAGTTCTGCTCCAAAGCCTTGCACGTGAGTTTCTCCATCTGTCTCACACATTTCAGCAACACCTCAAAGTCCCCAACAGGATCAGCATCAGCTTGCACCTTACACAAATTAAAAGGCATCCCCTGGCTTGAGTAATCAAGAAAAAAGTGAACACCCTCCTCTTCCTCTGCTGTCATTTACTTGCCTATCAGCTTTCTGCACTCCCTTGAGCTCCAGGCAGCAAAGTGGTGGCCTTTCCCCATGTCTACCCATCCCGGCTACACTCTTTCACCTCCTCCCTTGTGTTTCTGCTACTTGACTGCACATACCCCTTCTACTTCTCTGCAGGGGAAAAACAGCTACACCACTAGAAAACCACAGGCTCTACATGACTGACAACTGGTCCAGCCTCCTTGCTGTGACCCACAGAGCAGGGGGCACATTCCCCGCAGGACTGAGTGGGTCAACAAAACAGGGATTTATAAACAGCTCTTTGCTGATTTGGTTTGGTTTTTAGAACTTAATCTCTGGTATCCAAAAGGAATATTTCATTCGCCATCAGACCAATGCCTGCCTGTTCCTGCCATGATGCCTGTGGGACTTGCAGCAGGAATGCTTCATCCCCTAAAGCAGTGTAATCAACACCAGGACTTCAGCTCTGGGAAAGACCAAGGCAGTCCATGTAGATGCAGACTAACTTTAAGTAACACTATTTCAAAAAACAGAACGAAAAGAGTATATACTCAGAATATAAATAAATGTTGGAACAGGAGAATTTCCTGTTATTTAACCTGCCGTAGTAACGTGGCAGCCTGGGTACACCTAAAGTAGCTGCATGGGTGAGTCAGAGGAGAGAAAAAAAAGTAAACTACAAATCACATTGTTAAAATTTTACATTGGACAAAACTTTATGGGAATTTGACCTGTTTAATCCCCTAGAATTTATCCTGTGCTTCCTAACAAATGGGAATCAGACCTAATTCTTTTGCAAAAAGGCTCTGATCTAGGATGAATTATTCTTTCAGCTCTGTCACTGGCCCCATCTAGTACATTGGGTAGCAAATTCAACCTCTCTGTGCTTCAGTTCTATGGTCTGTCTAACAATGACAGTTTTGCCAGCCCCTTTGAACAAGTTCCCCACAATATCTTTATGAAAAGGCTCATCTCAACATGAAACAGAGCCTTCCCACCCAGCTGCAAGAGACATGATGAGGGTTATGCATGCCAGTTGGGTGGCATCACTACAAATGGGCACTGCAAACCTCTGAGGTTAACCTATTTTAAACCTGCCATTATAAGGGAAACAGGCAGCTGAATGGGGTACGATGAGCATATCTGAAATAACGATGAGATCTACCTTTCCAGCAGCAGAGATCTGCCCCTTCTTCTGCACCCAGGAGCAGGAATGTCTTGTACAGTTTCAGTGACACAGACCAAACTAAATAGTAGCTCTCACTGTTCCTCATAATTAATATTCTTCCCTCACACTGCCTCTGCCTCCTTTGATGACTTAGACACCAGCTGTAATGAACCATCTGCTATGCTTAAGTTTCTTTCTTAGTCATAGCTTCAAAAAAACCAAACCCTTTAGTTTGTTCCATGACTTCCAACCATATTCTCCCCCTTCCACAAAGTACAACAAATCAGTCAGCAACCACGACCTGCTCCATTTTGGACAGAAATCCTGTGCCTTGACACAGTTACAACACTCCTGAATGACTCTTTTTACTTGCTCATTGGATTCAAATAGCATTTAGACGTGGCACGTAGAGGAGCAGATCACCAAAAGTGGTGCTTTAGAAGTGTTTTCAGTTTCCACCCACTGCAAGGAAAGGACATCAACAACATGCAGACAAAGGGGGTGGAAGATCTTAACCTTTTATCCCCACCAGAAATGCTTCCTCCAGGAGGATGTTTTGAAATGAAGCCACTGTTGTGTCCCTGTTACCAATGCAGCATTATTGAAAATAAAGAAATAAAAAAATCCCCCACACTAGATGAACTCTCTTAATGGGAACTTCTGTCCATCTGGACAGAGATGCCTCCCAGCACAAGTGGCTTTTGTTTCACAGAGGCTGCCAGGTATTGTAAAGCTGAAATTCCTGTTTGGACTTATTTGGAGCACAAGTCCCAGGACAGCAGAGCAAAGGAAACAGAAAAAGTAGCAAAAAGAAATACTCCATGGGGGAAGTATCAGCTGCCTTATCATGAGAGCATAACCATGCACTTAGTTTAATACTGTTTATTAATAAACAAATAAATCATAATAAACAATTACTCTTTCAATTGTTTTATTTTCAGATAAAAAAAGCTATTCCATTGCTCAAGGCAAGATATTATTATTGTTAAGTCTTCTTCTGTTGAAAGCACTGTTAGCTTTCCATCTCTTATTTGTTCTTAAACCTTTTGAAAGTTGTGTTGTAAATACTGATTGAGAAAAAGGCTTATAATAGCCATAAACTTAAAGAAGAAATGAAGGAGGAAATATGCACATAAGAGCGTGTTTTCGTAAGTAGTGGTGTTTGCTGAAGAATGTATGGGGGTGGGTAACATCAATGTGTTACTCTGATGCCCAGTCAAAAAGGGTGTGAACATTCTGGCACAGGAAAAATTACACTTCCTAGGAGATGTAAAGCAAAGGGGAAAAGCACAGAAAGAAATTCCAGGCCAAAGAGAAATGAATCACATTTGCCTTTCCAGATTCACTTCCTGCCTCACCAAAAGTCTTCTGCCTTTTTTATCCTTGCTTTCATTAATTTTATCTGGCCTCTTACTGTTCAGCACCTGTGTTGTCCTTCACACTTTCATGCCTGATGAGTCCCTCTGTAAAGGAGCGGAGTAATTGTTCAAAGGGAACTGGAGATTCAGGATATTTTTCTCTGCTGTGGAAGATACTTATAGTTATAAAAATTAATTTATAAAAATTAATTGTTGAAGGACATTATTTGATCTTTCTTCTCCCCCACTAAGTAAGCAAGGTGCAGCCCTTGGTCAGGTGTTTCACAGACAGGTACCTATGTCCAAGTGTCACAGAAAGAAGAAAAAGGTCATCAGCCACTGGTGCACCCAGACATGAAAAGAAGATACGCTGGAATGCTCTTGCGGGTTTGCAGGGGGGAAGAAAGATGCTCTGTTTATATGGACATCTTGTCTGGTTTTCACAGACAAAGAGCTTTTCCCCACTCCTGAATGACTAAAATATTTATCACCCTTTTCCTAAAAGCCAGGGTAAATCCAAAATCCATAGCTATCGTGAAAACATGGGCTTCCTTCTACATTCCCTAAAGCTGAACAAAGGGACATTTTCAGATGCGTTGCAATGTAACAATTTAGTAGCAGTTCTTTTCTGGCAAAAGGTGCATCTGTACGTTTTAAAAAAATATTTTAAGGAGTTTGAGTGTGCATTTCATCAACAAAACTGATAAAAAAATACATTGTAATCAGACTTTTATTTTTTTTTTAATCATGCAGCTCCTCTTGTGTGCTACTCAAATCTGGTGGCTTAATGATATACCTTGTCATATATCATTTAGCAATTACAAGTACCAATACATGCCCTAATACTGTGGCAGATACTGTCTGTACATATATTACATAGATCATCACATCTTGATGAAGCTGTGTTTAATATTCCATATTTGTCAAGGTTGCCATTAAAAACTAACAAAACTCTCGACAACATTTAGGAGGAACAAACAGATCAACTATCTAACAGTTACCAGAGCTCGAATTTCTTTTCACTAAATTATGCTTGTACATCTGTAAAGGGTTTGTCTTGGATCAGTACAGGGTAATATCAGTTAGGGTCTTGCAAACCACACTCAGAGCTACTTCTGCAGCTAATGGAGATGAGATGGCTTTCAAATTTCTACAACAGCAGGCTGTGTTTTAGAATGTCTTTCCAATGGTATTCTTTTAACAAAATATGTATTTCTCAAATAAAAAAAAGTTATCTAGAGGAGTTTAGTGTAGACAAACTACAGTCTATTTCCAACTCAGCGAAGGTAGACACCTCCAGCTGTACATCTTCAGCAGAGTGCTGTGCACTTCAGCACAAAAGGGATGGGATTTATCTCTGCTGAGGCTGTATTGAGGCAGCTGTCTTCAGCTTGTTATTCTGATATCAAAGTGGTCCTGTAGCACATATATATATGTCTGAGAAAGCCACCTCAGATCTTGCCAACATGGTGCCCCTCACAAGAATTTCAGTTCCCCGAGATAATGAAAATGAAGCTTGAGCTGTGCCCACATCCTTCACCTTGATGATAAATGGCAAATGATATGCAGCCAGCCATAACTGCTGCCCTGCCAGAAAAACCCACCCGCAGCAATGAGCTGGACTTGAGGAAACTGTGCATCTACATGGATACAAAACTACAGGAATGGTGGAGAGAGTAGAGAGGGATGTTACCCAGAAACTTAATGCCATTAGTAGGATGGGACACAATATATGCCCGCTACCCTGGTAGGATCTGGTCATCAGATAATAAAAATCACTTCTCTGTGCCTAAGAAGAGCTATTCCTCAGATTGGTAAGACCTTCAAATATGGATTTTTCTTCCTTCTCGGTTCAGGTGACAATCTCATCCTGCCAGTTCTTTACAGTTTAACAAATATAAAATAATATTTGTTTGGGAAATGACCCTTATTAAAAGGGCTATAAAAAAGATGAATGAGTATGGCTAAGGAAACTGCAGTCACATCCAATGCACTGCCAAACAACTGCACCATTACAGACTTCTCAAAGCAAAGCAACCCTAGAACAGCCTGTATGTTTTTGTGCAGGACCTGTGACATGGGGTGTCTTGTAATGGACTACAGAAATGTGCTAAAATACCTTTATTTGTGAACTGCTCACCTGCTCATCACAAGCATAGTAAAAAGTGTTTTTATCAAAGAGGGGGCAAAGATACACAGGCTGGTTTTTATTAGCATTTCAGAAAGGAAGAAAATTGGCAGACTTGGACACTTACTGCCCTGCAGGCTGACACTCTGTAGTCACAGCTCACAGAAATTACTATAGGACTTGTCTGCCATCATCTCCAGAGACAGATCGTCTGTCAGCATTACCCAGAAAGATGCAGATATAACTGGTGGTACTGGACTCAGAGTGTCCCTTACATAGCATCATGAATCACACTCAAATCCTTTTCATCTGGCCATTAGTGGAGATAAAGCGTTCAATGGGTGCACGAATCAAAGCTAACTTCCACCATACAGCATTAAAACCGTCAGAAATCCTTTTCAGCCTCTGGGCAGAGTAAGGATTTGTTTTCCCAGCACCATTCAGGGGCAGCTGACGCAAAGCTGAGTTCTGCCAGTGGTGGCTGGGCTTGACTCTGTTTGCATGCTCTCACTCAAGCTGCTGTTTTGAGTATCACACTGTCTCTCCCTGCTCACTTTTGGGAGTTGTTTATTGCAATGGTAGGTGTTTTGCTGCTGGTGTAATTACACAGCCCCTGTGAAAAGGGCAGCAATCCCCTCAGAGGCGAGAGGATGAATGCTTACAAGTGCTTGAAGATCAGCACTTCAGGGTATAAACAGAGGGTGACTGCTGAATCGCTTCAAATGACAGTGCCCTGTGGATGGAGGTGACTTGTCAACCTTTTCCTTGGCACCCGCAGCTACAACCCAACACGCAAGAGAGCAGCAGGGGCCAAATCTGACCCAGTAGAAAAGAAAGCTGGGGTTTGCTGTGCCAACAGGACAAATCTCAAAAAAACGATGCAGAAAGCTATATTATGTTTTAGGTTATCTGCTGAGGAAGGTGGAAAGGTATTTGGAAATAAAAGGAAATCCTGGATCATATTTTCACTTTGTCAGTAAAAAAATCAGCTAAACTTCTTTACAAAACCACAGTCTCTTGATTTTTTACTTTTTTTTTTTTATACTGGGAATTAGTATCTTGTTTGCTTGCATCCTTGCAGGGATGAAAACACAGAAACCTCTTTTGATGGAAGACTCAGTCTTTAAGACTTTTATAGCTGTATACAGCAGCACGAATCAGCGCTGCTCAGTCACCCTCTGAAGTGAAGGAAGAACAAAACCAAA
>VWZY01012557.1:404730-506733 GCA_013399075.1 Chloroceryle aenea
TCAATGACACACAAAAGGAAAAAAAAAAAAAAAAAAAAAAAAAAAAAAAAAAAAAATAGCAGTATGATGCTGTTTTACAGAGCCTGGGTCTTCAGTACTTCACAGCACTATTGCAAACATGAAGTGTAAACATATTACATCGACCATGAGTGAATTATTCAGGATTAGTAGTATCTTCCAGAAGTGCAAATAACATTGGAGCTGCTGGATGAGGGGGAATAAATACAGGGGACATCAGGAAGTCAAATAAAGTGTTAAATCCATTTTACAGTCCCTGCAGCAGTGCATAGTTCTGTAAATAAACAAGAAATCCCTGTTCCCAAGGAAAAAGCCCACCAAAGGGCACCATCCCTTTAGAGAGCTGAGGGGTTGAGGGGTGACGTTTGCCCTCTCCACTGTGAACGGGGCTCTGCCTCCCTCCTCGCTCAGGCGCTGGGTTTGGTTCTCGGCTACAGCAGGAGCAGCTTCGCAGGCAGATTTCCTGCCAGCATGGTCATGCTCCATGTGGGAACATTGAATGCAGACAATGAATGTTTAATAAAAGCTTACAAGGTTGTACTTCTGTTTAAAATTTATTTATTTTTTTAACTTGGGTTCATTTCTTTGCTAATGCAATAATTGATTACAGTTCAAGTCAAATGTGGTCAAAATTCAAATAAACCTATAAAAGCCCTTTCTGGGAAGTTACAAGGCATCAGAGCAGCCAAAAATTTAAAGAATAATCCCCCATATTTCTCAAGACAAACAAACAGCTAGCCCAAGGGTTGCTAAAGAATTCAGGGCAAGGCAGAGCAGAGACAGCTCAGAGCTCTACTGAAATGAAGAGCGGGTTGTCTGCTCCTGAACAATACTCTGTCCCCAGCCAGCTCATTGCTGTTGCCTCCCATCTGCTGTCACTACCTCCTGGTAGTAAGTGGCTAAAGGGCACTCCTCCTGTAAGCTGTCCATTTTGTGAGAGAGAGAAAAATGTGTTCCTGATGTATTTTATGATCAAGAAGTTAGAAAGTTAATGATAGTGCAAGAAGAGTACCCATCATCTCGGCATTCCCTGAAGCAAGTGCCACACAGAATATCCCAAGCACTGCCGTACCTTATTAAGTGTTACGAATTTAGCATCAGTGTAAGCTACAGGGAAAAAGCAGATTTGATGGGTTTGTAGGGATTTCTTTTTCCAGCTCTCTGCATGGCTTTGGTGGAACTTTAAAGATTTTTTTTCTCCTTATTTTAGGCTTGTGATCATTCCTCTCCTTTGCTTTAATTGCCTCCAGCAAAGTTATTTAATCATCTTCCTTACCGCACACAGAAGTATGAAATCATACTAAACACAGCAAACATACATCTTTTCCATGGGTTTAAAAAGAACAACTTTCCCATAAAGAGCAAGGGAATATCTGGATAAATCTTGCAATGCTCTTTCTTGTGGTTATTTGAATGTATTCAGCTGTTTTAAGAATGTGTCTTCAGAGAGAGCTCATATTCCAGGTTTTCCTGTCACCACCTCTTGTTTTGGCAGTTTATATTTTTCCTGCAATTAAGTTCAGTGACCACTGACAAATGAACTAAAAATTGTAACTCTCTGTGGGCAAACGTCCACATCACTAAGGCCACTGCTCTGAGCAGTATTGGCTTATCAAGATGAAAACTCCACACATAAACCAAGAAGCAAAGCATTACAGAAAAATACCACAAACAACAAACCCAATGCACATGGTCTAGAGAAAACAAAAAGCCAAATGCTAAAGCAGTCTAGAGAAGTCTGTGTTTTTACTGTCAAGATGCATCTCTTCTTTGGGTAAATAAGAGGACAAAATCTAAGCCCAGCAGCCCCTAGGAGATCTGACTTCAATTGACAAAGACATAATGCAAGTGTGGGAAAAGGTTGTATGAAATGGTATGTGTGTGGCAGGAGGGTGTATTTCCCATCAGTTCATTTGTTGGATGAGTTCTTTACCCTAATATCAAGCTAACTCTGTTCAAGTCAGCAAGTCCCTGCTGGCTGCAATGTAGCTCCCATGCCCAGCAAGGATGTGCTTTCATTTATGGAAGCAGGGTTGTTTTCTCCACTGCCTACCTGCATGGTGAGATGTTTTCTTAATTTCCACCTCCCTTTCATTTTCTACCAGTTCCTGCTGCGAGGTTAAAATCCTGTGACTTGTGGCTGGATTGCAGGGTGAATTCCCATCAAACCTCGCATGGTGTTAATGTCAGAACATTCACACGACCAGTAAGGATTTAATTTATGTACTTTTACCAAAGATTTAAATATTAGGTAAAGGTGAACCAGAGCAAAATAAACACTCCAAGCAGAAAGTTTCTTGTGTAGAACCAGAAATGAAGCCAGTAGTTTTATGTTCCTTTTTTTCCTCTTTTCAAAGACCCTTCAGAAATCTTTTGCTGGCATTCACCTACGTACTCCACACCACTGAAAGTACCTGCTTCTCTCTCTCCACACACAGAACTGTCTCGTCTTCCACCCAATTAAAGCAATATTGTGAGTGCTGCTGTGGTACAACCAGCATTCCCTTTGAGGGCTTCACAACAAAGCCATTGTAGTTCATTGTTGGTTTCCTCAGAAACCACCGGTACCTCAAGCATGGTTCCCACCCTGGAGCTCTCAATCACTAGCTGGTCATGCTGGCACAAGAGGTACTGGGGTTTCTGCACTCACAGCTATAGGAGGGCAGGCACCTATATAACCCCACAGCCTCTTGTCCCCAGTAGCAGGTCAGGATCTCTGGAGAGCTCCTGCCACTTCCCTGTGGGCCTCTCCCAGCTGATCCTTCTCTTCAGCTTGCAAAGGGATGTGGCGTACCAGGGCAACTGGTATCTCACCCTTACAGCTGTAAAGGTTTGCTGCAGCAAAGGCCAGGCAAGATGATGCACATATTTTATATAACAGATTGTCTTTGCTCATGACATTTTCGCTATACCCAAACCACCAAATAACAGATGGTAATGACAAAGCCTTGTGCAAGTGAAGAAAACAGCTGATGTGGTAAAAGTAGTGGTCCATAATAGGACTGTGGATAATGAGACAACAAAGAGAGCATGAGCTGATCACCCCTTCAGACTGCATCATACTTAGTGCATTATTACACCTGACACTTCGTCTAACCCGTTTAGGACCATTACTGATAGTATACTGGCCACACTGCTTGGGATCAATTTCTCTTATTAGGCATTTTTTTTCCCACCCTTACTGGTTAATTCAAAGTCTGTTTCTGGTCACTACAATGATTAAACCCCCATCACTACTGTAGCAGGAACACCAGCTCCTTTGTCCTACTGCAGTTATAGTTTAGATGTCCTACCTTCCTAACACTGCCTTCTGCTTTCAAGGGTCCTGGGTTATGATGCAGAGCTGTATTGTGATGCTTGATACAGGAATGCTGCCTTCCAAAGTTGAAAAGGGCTACATAAATAATTCAGCATGAAGAGAACAGAGTGCCCTGAAATCTGTCATACATTACAGTTCTTGTTGTATCAAGCAAGCAACAACAAACAAACAATAAAAAAAAAAATCTGCAAAACACCACTTTCCTAGCTGGGAAACACATCATGATCTGTCTACCTTAACACAGAAACTTCTAAAAAGTTAAATGGTCTGAATTAAAAATGGATTGATTTTTCTTAGCATGAAAATCCTTTAGATTTAACAAAATTTTCCTTTTTCATTATCTAGAGGAAAGACAAGGGCTCTACTCAATGTTCCTTTAATCTGGCACTCCAGTTCTCCATCCTCCCTGATACAAATGGATGGGGAGCGAGCTGAAAGCCCGGGAAATGAGGCAGGGAAAAATTACTTTCTCCAAGAGCTGCCACCACACCACAGTATGAGGATCATCCTGTAAAGGAGTGTGAAAGGTCTCTCCTTCTACTCAGTCTTTCACAGATTTGCCACTTAAAATAATTTTATTTACAGCACATGGAATAGGTACTAATTGGGAAGGACAAACATTTGGTATGCAAAGAGTTTCCGCATAAAATCTGAGATACCTCTTGGGAGAAAAAGCCCATTTGGCACACTCACCTCCAGCCTCCCACCCTCATGTGAGTAAATAACACGCACATCTGTGGCTGGCTGGACAGACTGGCTCAATAATTCATTCCTGTCCCAGTCAAAAAGGCAGAAGTACTCTAGATTAGTTCTAAACTAAGAATTAAAATTCAGTATCCTTAATATTTTTATCTACCCATGTTTTTATGGTCTTGATACAGAAAGGAGTTAGAAGACATTAAATCACACAGCTAAGAACATCAGAAGTTATTTCCCCTCATGTGGTAAGGAAAGATTATTTACATCCAGTATTTCAACTGCTGAGGGTGTTGACAAAGAGATTCAAGAATTCATATCTACTTCTACAGGGTGTAGAAGTAATGATTTCTTGTTGATATCCTACTACTTATATTGACTGTATTAGCTTATATTTTCCAGTGGTCAGCTAATGGTTTCTGATGCAACCTTCTCACTCATGATATGGGCTATTATCCAGTGAAACAGCCAAAATTGTATTGTTTCCATGAAAAATCCTGCCCACATCTGAGATTACACATCAGAGATGGAATTGTGACTTTATGGCTACTAAACAGCAGAGTCAGCCAAAATAGTTAGAAGTTCAGCAGCGTGGTCTCAGTTATCACAGCCGTATCTCTACCAAGGCCCAGGCTTTGCTGTTCCACAGGAGATGCTGTCTGTGCATCCTTCAGGCCCTCCAGAAGAGTGGGCCCTGACAAGGTGCACAGCTGGTTTAATAGAGCTCCTGCACCATCTTAGTGGGATTAGGGGATAATCCTTCTCCTGAGGGGTCACAGTTCATTTTTCCATCAAAGACACATTGCTGTCGGCCACAGATGCTGGATTACCAACTGTCTGCATCACGCAGCCTGCGAGGCTGGATAAACCATGTATCAGAAATGATAACAACCCCCAAAACAAAGGCATAACCTAAAAAGGGGCAGTCTATACCCAGCCAGTTCTTCCTGGCAGTTCAGTTTAACAGCCTCCAAGCTTGCAAAACCTCTACTCCACTGGTAGGACTGGCTGCGGCTGTTTCATTTAAACATGAAAGGATGAAGAAATAAATCCCATTTGGCTCACTGGAAATCCACATGTGTGGAAAGCTGCAGCTCTTATCGATGAGGGGTTTTCCCCAGGATGAGCTGTTAGCCATGACTGGAGGTAGAGCTCACTGATGGAAGTAGAAAGGAGAGGCAGGGAAAAAAAAGGAGAGACTTTCAGTAAACCTTAAGAGTCATCTGTATGAAAGTATGATCAATATTACATATCTATGAAAATAACGGTAGTCTTTAAAATGTGCTCTAACTAAATTGTTCCTTAAATTTTGTCCTGAGTTAGGGAAGGGCATTCTAGTTCACTGATCACATAGGGTGTGGTGGGATCATACAAACCACTTGAGAAAATCAACACTCTGCAACATCTGTGTGGCCAGCAGGAGCAGGGAAGTGATCCTTCCCCGTACTCTTCATCGGTGAGACCACACCTTGAGTATTGTGTTCAGCTCTGGGCCCCTCAGTTCAGGAAGTATATTGANCTCAAGTTGTGTACCTCCAAGAGAATTGTGTTGGTTATTTTTTTTCTCCTACAGGAAGGATGGGGAACAGTGACCAGACTCTCCATTCATTGTTCTGGTGTAAAAGCAATCCAGATGGAAGCTAAAGGACCTCAAAGTCTGACAAGTTCCTGTGATCTTCATAACTATTCTAATTATTATATAAATAATTTAATAATATTCTTAATAATTCTATATTACTGTCGTCTATGCAACAGTTACTACTGCAGTATGACTTGTATAGCTATCTTGCTACAGAAGAACTATAGCTATCTACTTCCATACAAAATACACAACTTAGCACTTCTCCAGCCCTCTTTGTTTCATCTTCTGATAGAGACATAGTACCAGAAAAACCAAGAGCAAAATCAGAAGTGGTGCTTTACTGTGTTAATAAGGATGATTTGGCAGCGAGTGTTACACACCCTTTCCTCTCCTCTTTAGTCCGATCACAATGGGTTTCATCACAGGATGCGATTAACAGTAAAAATTCCTACCCAACCCCCAAAAAAGGACTTTTGCCTTCTCCCTTTCTGAAGGTGGTCTTCCACTAGGGCTAACTCCATCTGCATGTCCCACACAGCCACATCACTGAATCTGGCATCCTTGCTAACAATGAGTAAGATAAAGGTATTCACAGTAATTTTTGGAACAACTCTACAATATGTTTTCCTTACAGCCACATTGGGGCCAGTGTGGCAGCAGCACATGGTTGTGCTACAGTGCAACCCCCCCAGCATTGCTCTAGACTGGTACACCATGTGCCCTGCCCTGGCTTCTGCTGCCATTCATGAGCATATTTGTGCCGTTGCAAAGCTGCTTCTGCAGCTGTCCCGCTTGGTTTCCCTCATCACACTGAGTGAGCACCTGAGCTTCAGTGTGTAAAATGTTAACCTTCACACAGGGAGCTGGCAGCAAGGAAGCTACCTTGCTTCGATACATGAGAACAAGGAGAATATGTGTTCTTGGCTAGGTGTTTGCTTTCTCCATACCTTTTAAATTAGGAGATAAATGTCAGCCTGCATCTACTACTAAAGGTAAGGAAAAATCCTAAATGCCTTCTGCTACATACCAGACTGATTATAAACCACAGGCTGCTACCAGTGGTGACTCATTGCCTTGAAATGATTGTCCAGAAAAGTCCAATAGAGGGGCTCATCTCTGGCCCTAAGCACCAGACTTCCTCATCATCTTCTTCAATTAAGTGCCCCCAGTGAAAGTAGCATTTTCCACTAAAGTGACCAGGATTTTTCAGACACCTTATCCACACCTCAAAAATCAGTATCCTCGGCTAAGAGGTGCTTTGGAAATTTATACTGCCTTACAAGGTGTGAGCACATTGAACAGCAGTGAGAAAGAGATGCAGAGGATAGAGTGCATCAGCTGTCTTGGAGGTAGGACACAGGGGAGGTGGGATACTCTCCTCTTCTGAGAGTAGGTACCAAAACTCCTGGAGTTGTCACCAAAAATCAACTACTTTCCAGCATGTTGTGGAGGATCACCTTGTATCTTATTCAAAGCAGTATCTAGAGAGCTGTGCCTGTGATCTGTAAAGTACCTCAGTGTTTATGATACCTTCTGTCTTCCCCTCTCTCTCACACATTAGTTCACCGATTTGAGTACATGACCCCCTGTGTCATTTCCATTTTCTTCTCCTGAACATAGCTACTCCCTTCTTGGCATCACCTGACCTCAAAAAAANNNAAAAAGCTGAAAGCACACTTCTACAAATGGCCTGAGAAATTCCCAGTGGCTGCCCGCTATAAATCCATGCCCTAAAGTAAGGCAGCTTTCATTCCCTGGACAAGCAGTCCATCTAGTGCCTGTCCCACTTCCTGACTGATACCGGTTTCCCAGTCTGACAGGAGCTCCCACAGCCCAAGCAGTCACCCGGGAACAGGTCCTTCCTCACTGCAAACTGCATTAAGCTGCTCTGCATAAAGAGATCAACATTTGTTTAGAAAAGATAAGACCACAAATGCAACAACAGTTACAGCCAAGTCACATCACAGTTAATTTCTTTTACACCCTAGCCTTTATTCTGAATTGATTTTTGTTTCTGTCCAGGAAGTGCCAGATCTTCTCCACACCTCTGAACAAGGACCAGCTCTAGCCTGTACCATTATAATGGACACACATCTGGCAAGGGACAGACAGCACCCAACAGCACTCATTTCCTAACACTGTTTTTCAGGTGCCATCGTAACACCAAACACATTCTTCCACACTCAAATACAAGAGCAGACCACACTCAGGAGCTCCTAGGAGTCATTTATCAGGCACAAGGGTGAGACAGAAAGAAGCCTGCTTAGCATTACTCTTACACATTTTACACACCTCCATATTTTTAGGAAGGCCTCAACCTCCTTTCTTACTGACCCATAAAAAGATAGGAGTAGCTTTCTGTACAAACACAGGGCCCACTATAAATAAGCTCTTTACCACTCATAAATACAGAGGAAAATAACTGAGGGAAGATTTCCTCCACCACTGCCCCTGAATAAAACAAACAGTAGTACTTTACCAAATTATTACAGCAGCTCCTATCCACGCCTCCAGCAGATAAAGAACTTCAGAAACTTCAGTCCCACCTAAGCCCTCCTAACTCCTGTCTCCACTTAAAAACAGACCAGCAGCTCCTCTCCCTTCAAATCCCTCTTCTGCTAACAAGCGTCATCTGAGTGAGCCTCCTGCCCCAAACAGTCAGCAGCTGCAGTGATTACATCAGGGCTTCTACCCTCCGTGTAGATTTGTGGGTCTGAATATTCCCTTGTTTTTCCTTTGGGCTGATGCATATATAGTGCACCCCAAAATATTTTCAGACAACTTCTACAATACTCGGAGTGCACCATATACTACTGATCCCCTGAATCATGTGATTAAAAAAAAAAATCCTCAAAATATATTAAGTTAGATGCTTCCAGCAATCACAGTTCCAAAGTTTGAAAATAAAAGCCCTTTTGACTAAAACCTCAAAATATAAATAAAAGCAGCCAAAAAGTATAAAACACTTTAAATTTTATTATTTTGCAACAATCTCATGATTTTTATTTTATTTTATTCTAAAGGCTCAAATCCTGTTGTTGATTTTCTTTTAATGGCTGCAGGCTTCAACAACAGATTACACAATAGGCATTTTAAGAAGCAAATCTAGAGTTTGAGTGGCAAGCCTCCAACACAATATGCATACCCCAGGTGGCTGAAAGCCAGCACTTGTAAAGGGACCTGCTGACATCAGGATGTCCCACCCTGCAGAAGGCAGCTTGGACAAGCAGGATTCCTTTCGAGACCTCGAGCAATTCAGGCGTTGATCCCATCAAGGTACCATATGTCAGAAGCAATACACCATTTAATTTTGTCTCCATGCCATGAGTTCACTTCATTTTTAACTCCCTGTTAAATGCCCACTCTTTCCCTTCAGCAATGACTTGCACCATTTTTTTTAACCCCTAAGTCCTTCATCCTCCTGGATAAGGAGCCATTAAGAGTGTCTGATATGATCTGGTTCCTCCAGGGCTGCTTTCTTAATTCTTCCCATATCTTCAGAGGCTTTGTTAGTTCATAATCCTGCCTCTTTGGTTTCTTCTTCATCCTCTCCGCTACACCCACAGAGTTATCTTCCCTTGTCTCAGACTCTTCTCTAAACTTCTGTTAGTATGGATTTGATGTCTTCATTATAACCCAGTCAGCAGGTCAGTTCAAGGTCTTCAGTAGCCTTGTACCAGTAACCCAAGAACTGGAATGCATTCCGTCTCCAGTGGCAAAGCTGTGGAGAACCAGGGTTGATTTTTTTTGTTTTGTCACAGTCCTTAATGGCAGCTATTGGTTTCAGCAACTTCAGGTAGACATTGGCTTGGCTTACATATAAGACTGAAAGTTGCAGGTTGGAGCTGGTGGCATCAGTGAACAACTCAACAGTTTTTGTGAAAATCACCTGTGCTCAGTGCATGAAAGGCTTCCCTTTCCTTTTCAATGGTTTCTTTCATCATCTCATAAGCTCTTTTCAGGTTGTTGTCTTCTATTTTCTGAAGATCTTCTTCAGCCAGTCTTTCATTTTCAGTATCGAGTTCACCATCCTCACTCTTTGATTCTCCACAGGACTGGTGAGTCTGTTCACCTGTTTTCACATTTAATCAAGAACGTCTTTTATGAGACACAAGCAACATGAAGGCAGTACTGACTGGATAAGAATTTTGTTTCAGACAAGCTTCAGTCGAGTATTTTCCCTTACAATTGAAAAATTAAAGAGCTTGCCCTGACAATAACAGATGCCTATGGGGAATACAGAGACCAAAAAAAAAAGTGCAGCACAATTGCATGGGTTATCCTTAATTATTAAGACACTTGCCAAAATGTTTTAAAACTAATTTTTCCTAAAGTTTATATGTTTGCTTCTTGGCTTTATCGCTCCAAAGGTCATTGCAGGAACAATTTGGCTGCATCCAGGTGAGCCAAGAAATCTGGACACACAGAAAAATCTTATGCTTACTGAAAAGAATCTCATGCTGTGTCCTTGAACATCCTTCCTTAACTGTCATACTAATTTGGGGCTGCTGAGCCTCTGTTTTAGTTGGAGCCCCTGTCCAATGTTTGGTGCTAAAGACAGACAACTATTCTGCTCTCATACGGTTCACAAAGTTTTTTAATGCTTCTTTTCAGGTAAAAATCTTGTTTGTCTGTTTGTTTTTCTATTGTTCCTAAACCCCACCTGTTTACTCTTTTCACTTTCCATAGTTTACTATCTTATTCATGCTATGAACATTCCTTTGACCCTTGTTTCTTTCCTTCTTGATGTGCTTCTTCCCTTTTCTGAAACACAAAGTTCTGGAATCTTATTCCAGAAACCTCCATGTTTTTCTTCACACAGAATCACAGAATCATTAAAGTTGGAAAAGACCTCCAAAATCATCCAGTCCAACCATCTACCTATCATGACCACTAAACCATGTCCTGAAGTGCCATGTCTACCCATTTTTTGAGCACCTCCAGAGATGTTGACTTCCTGGGCAGTCTATTCCAATGCCTCACCACTTTTTCAGCATAAAAATTTTTCATAATGCCTAATCTAAACCTTCCCTCTCACAACTTAAGCCCATTACCTCTCAACCTATCGCTAGTTACTTGGAGGAAGACACCAACACCCACCTCACTTTCAGGTAGGTGTAGAGAGCGATAAGGTCTCCTCTTAGCCTCCTCTTCTCCAGACAAAACAATCCCCCACACCACTGGCTTATACATTAAGTCCATACACCTATGGACTTGAAAGAAATATGGCCTTGAAGCTACATTCTTTTGTGTATTTCAGTCCTTGAACCCGGCTTTCTAGTTTTGCTAACAAGTCAGCTTAGAATTCTGTTTGCACAATCTCTGCAATATCGATCAGTGTACAGGTAGCAAAAAAACGGCCACATCTGCAGAACCCAAACAGGATACAGTTCACCTGCATAAACCAAGATACCTTTTTTGTACATGTCACTGAAGAAAGCAGTCTGTTGCTGGCACTGTTTTGATGACAATATTGCCATCTAGTGAGGGAAAAGGCTCACTGTGCTATTTACATTCTCTTACAGGTACAGTGAAGAATATTTTAGATTTATCTGTTGAAATGGCTGCATCAAAAGTGCACTACAGGAAATAAAACGTGTTCTCATGAAGCTATTTTTTTCTTTTTTTCTTAATAAAGGCAAGATGTTAACAGACTTTTCAGCAAGGCCTGGATATTCAATTTGCATGGAAAGATTTTATTATCTCTTCTAGATTTGCCAACTATACATATATATATATAAAAAATGTAAATAGACTTTTTCTTATGGACTATTTTTCAATAAACACTAAATTTTTTTTTGCTGGTTTCTCTTTAACAAGTTATCAGACAACAGATTACAATTACAAGTAAACAGATGAAACCAAGTTTCAAAGTTGATTTTGTTTCTGGTTTTTGTTGACTCCAAGAAGGGCTGACAGACACTCTGTCTGCCAGGTAAGTACTATTTTTCATTCTTATGTTAGGAACATGAGCTAAGAAATCTAAGAAAATATGAACTACACATTTACATATGCAGGTAAACGTTCCTGGGCTAAAATATCTAAAGAAATCTTGGATCAGGGTTGAAAGACCTCAACTTCCATGAAGATAAAAATGTCCAGGAAGAAGAAAAGAATATGTCTGCAAGAAGAATGGAGGTAGAGATGCCTTAATTAACTCTTAATAACTCAAATAAGTGAGATGCTTCTCTTTTATAGAACACCCTTGCACTGCTGCATCTTATAGTACAGGAAACACCAGAGTCAGCACATGGAGGAGGGGAGTTGGCACCTTGCTAAAACATGAGGCCAGTACAGTTACAACACAGGGGTGTGCCTTTACATTTTTCACTTTCAAGACCCAATCTACTCCAAAAGATCAGATTGGTGAGATTGTGTTTAGATTAGGCTAAAAAACTTCAATATTACAGTAATATTGAAGAGGAGAGGAGAGGAGAGATGCAAACATGAGAGACAAAGATGTGCTGAAACTCTATGTTTAACCCCAGTGGCAGAGAAACGGGCTCACCTCCCTCTTCAGCTCTGGGGGAGCCTGCTCACACCCCTCTGGCCAATGTGGCCTGGGGAAAAATGGTGATAAGGCAGGAATGTGAACCCATGAGGGAAAAAAATGCCTGTAACTGTTCTGGGACAAAACTAGTAATGCTAAGAGCAGGTGAGCAATGCCAAAACTTGCTTGAGAGAATAATCAGGTGGATTTAAAAGTAGCCTGGAGACTTCTGAAGAAAGGTGTCAGCTTGAAAAGAAGCATAAAAGAAGACTGGTCATTTGGCAGCTATGAGAAGTGGGATTGGAGCAGAGGCTGGGAGGCTGATGCAGCCAGAAGCTGTGCCGTATGGGCACTGCCACCTCTGCAAGCTGCCCCTACAGCGTTGTGAGCATCCCACCTCCTGAGACCTCAACAGTGGCAAATGTTAGGGACACACCTGTGACCCACACTGCCACGGGGGTGCATGGAACCGTGAATACATGTTCAAGTATGCGCTTGGGATGAGCTACAGAAGAGTGCTCAGAAATTCATGGGCATTTATTAACAGCTTGCATCTGGTATTGGGGTTTATCTATTGCCCTGCTCATTCTGATCCCAAAAGTTTAGTTCACTGATTGCCAGTTACTTGTTAATAAATCAATAGGCTCCTTTAAGCCTGATTTAAAACATGTGAGTTGGCTTGTTCTTCTCTGAGACAGCGATACCACCGGCATTCACCATGGTAGATCTGTGAAGCTCCTTTGGACATGACTCTTCCGACGTATTGGCTTACGACATCTTCCCAGATGTATCAATTGCTCTGCATGTTAGGACATCTTCAAGTTCATTGTTACAGCATCTACACCCCACGATACTTAGCTCCATGAAAGCAATGGGTACCCAGAAATGCCTGAAAGAAACTGGCAAATACATACAAATTTGTCACTCAAGATTTGCTCTTTTAGTTTGACAAACTGTAAGAAGGATCCCCTGACAGAATTATATGACTTCATAACTCACAGCTGTTATTTATGCTCTATAAAATGTCACCAACATCTGCTACCGTATCTAAATGCAGTACTGAAATGTGATTTTAAGCTCAGATGTAAACAAACAAAAACTGTTTCCAAACAACGGCATACAAGGCAATAAAGCTGAAATAACCTTGAGTATTTAAAAATCGAAAAGGGCTTCAATCAGTTGAACTCTTAGAGGACGAGATGCATATGAGAACAGAAAACTTCAGATTTCCAAATGTAGTTCTTATGTGTCTAACTAAATTCAATGTTTTCAAGTATTGCTTGTATTTTCATCTGGTTTTATATCACGTTGGCTTTCCTGGTCCTTTTGCACTTTAATATTCACAGAAAGACAGGTGGCCCTTCTTACAGTGCCTTAGGATATGTGACCTCTGTCACTTCAGAACTGCCACAGTCACAGTGACAGTCACATCCTTGCAGGCTCCTATCATGTAGTGCTCAGGCTAGCAGCCACACTGAGCTGGCTGGCAAGCAAAACATACACACTTGCCTTGGGGCAGCCAATGACTCCAACTGTTCTTCCCAGCATCTGGAAATAGCTTTATTCAGTGAAAAATCACCAGTTGTTGTAATCAAACACCTAAAATTTAGAAACACTTTGTGAAACACTTTGAGAAATGTAATTACTGCCACAAGGGATGCTAATCCAAATGTGCACTTCTGAATACATAGTCTGATTCTTACTGTCTGTAATGGATCTCCACTCCCCATCTTTTGTTTCCTTTAGTACCAAGATGTAACTCTAACATGGCTCACCTAGAGAAAAGGAACATGTTCTGGTCTCCTAAATTCTAGTAAGACATTCACTTCCTGGGCATTTCTGAAAGGACACCTTGAAAAGAAATCAGAAAGGTATTCTGGAGAAAGCATTGGAAGGCCAGAGCATGGACAGTCAAGCATTGGGCCACTATGTCCCTTCTTTGGGGCATACTGACATCCAGTCTCCTAGAAGTAAACTTTACTGGAACAGGCAATGCTGATGACTTTTTCCAAATGTGCAACTCTGTCCACATACCCCAAAGACATGGGCTGGTGCCAAAGAAGCCAGGGTCCAGAGGTCAGTAGCCATCAGAATTGCCCTGTTATCCCTGAAGTTACATGAACACTGAGTCATATAGGATGGAGATGGTGCCAAATGTCATCGAGATCTTGCTAGTGCTAAATAAGATCAGTAGGAAGGTTTTCTCTGCCTCTGGCAGATGGAAAAACTCCCAAGGGGAGGGTAGCCAGGAAGCCTCTCACAGAACATGAATACTAGTTAACTTTCTACTCTGAAACAGACCCTCTTCCACTGATATTTGGAGGTGCCAAAAGACTACAATTACAGAACTTCCCCAGCACAACAGTTTTACTTTGGCACAGGTAACCTATCAGGAAAATCAAGGAAGTCAGCATTGCTAGAATCCCTGTAAAAAGTAATATTTTGTAAACAGTAAATTTTCTGAGAAAAATCCTGAAAGATTGCTACAGATGGCTTACTGCCCTGGGAACCTGTCTGGAGAAGCACAATTTGAAAGTGCCCAGGAGCTGACAAATTCACCTCTAGATGGCCTAATGTGTCCACAGACCTTGGAGCTGTCAGACGATCTGAGACTGTTTGTCCCCTTCCCAGGCTCTAGCTCCCGAGGCTGGCTGGCACAGTATTGTACCAAACAACTCTCATTGAAGAGAGCCAGAAGTAGCTGGATTTCATCAAATGGCACTAGCTGGGGCTAACAGGCTAGCATTTATAAGTAATGCTTGGGATTAAGGAATGGAATAAAATATCTTCCACTCCATGGACTGCTCCAAGGACTTGAGGGGGATGTTTGATGAGAGTGACAGAATTTCAAGCAGCTCCAGGAAAGCTCAGGAGTCTCAGAATGGACAAGCAATGATCACCCTGCAAAATAACTTGCAGGGGTAATTGAGAGAAGTCTGAAGAACCTCTGCATTCAGTGCTACATTCAAGGGTCGTCAGAGTTTGAAACCAATGTAGCCAATACTATAAATGATTTAATGACAGCTGTCTAATAAGCAAAAGCTACAGATACACAAGGAAGCACTTCAAGACTACGTGTAAGGCAGGCTAAAGCCACACTAATTAACTGCAGACAAGAGGCTAAACCAAGATCTAACAAGTAAAGTGAAGTCCTGGGAGCTTCAAGAAAAGAAGGCAAAAAATGGTCCAAGAGAAAAAAAAAGAGGGACAGACAGAGTAGGGCAACACCATCTGCTGCAGTTTTTAGTTGCATGGTGGGTGGTTGCGCATTTTAGACCTAAAGGACTGACCTCATTAGTACAGCAGACAAAAGATCACCTGGCTACAGTGCTTGCACGCAGATGATGCACAGTATAGTGCAACTGTACATTTAGACAAAGCACTTGAAGTAGAGTTATTCATGTTTTTAAATGACACAAAGGACACTGAACTCAAAGGCAAGGTGGCAGTTCTGTATAAAAGCTTTTACATTTCAAAAGGAAGCCCAGACCAGCTCATATTACAATTTATCAGTGGTTGCTTCTTAACAGTGTTAAGACTGGAACAAACTGGTGTTTGACATTTATTTCCAGAGCAGATCACTACCCATGTGAAATCTCAAGTGACAACAACTGAGATTCCTTATCCCTCCCATAAGAGAAGACATGGAGCCCAAGACTGCTATAGGAGATCATTACTCAAGTCCTCTCAGGCCCTCAGGACCTATTCAAGTCTTGTCCATCTAGAAAAGCTTCACAGAGATTATTTATTTGATAACTGCTATCTATTAACCCTCTTTCAGGCTGTGACCCTGGGAAGTGAGGCATTCACTTCTCTAGGGTAAAAGAAAAATTATTTTTAAAACTGTGTGTCTTATTAGCACCTGCTCTCTCAATTCATGACAAGCTACAGACTGCCAGGAATATTATAATTAAAAAGCTGTTGATGTAATAAAAGACTTTCATTTATGTAATTGAAGCTGTATATTTTAAAGGCCAAGGGAATCGATAATGCTGAACTGATGATAACTAAGATTTCTTAATCCTTTAAAGCCTTAAATCTATACAGCAGAAGCCTTAGATTTCCCAGCACTTAATATAATTTTAATAGCTTAATTGTTAACTCAATTAGTTACATCATGTTTGGTGGCCAATATGTTTGCCAGATTCATGTCTATAAATGATTTGTAGGAGTCCAAATACTGGTCTCGCTACACTGCAGCCTCAAAGGAATAACAAGAACCTCTGCAGAACCTCTGCAGCCTCCACAGATACCAAAGTTGAAGCTGGGATGCTAACCTCTGGGCATCTTTATCTGGAACCCAAGATAGACCAGGCTCCTGAGGATCCATCATTTCCTTCAGCTGAACCTGGGGAGATAGTTAAATCCAGACAAATCACACTGTTGCACCCTGAGTCAAATGATGTTTTGCTTTGACATTTAATTGCCAAATGGGCTTAACGTAGAACTACAGCAAAAAGAACTATTAGAAGAAAAATAAATGAGAAGTGTTTCTATACTTTGACAGTGTAATCAGTCCTTCACTACTTTAACTTGCATTTTCTCCAGCTCCTCTGCTCATAACTGCCTTCAGCTCAGACCTCTTACACCACTACGCCACACAAAAATTCTTTTTATTCTGCCTACATCACATACCACATCTGAATGTTCCCTGGCACCACCACTGTAGGGAAGCACAGAGTAACCCCTCCTTATCTCACTCCTACAGGTAGGATGTACTAAACAAGGGGTTTTCCCTAAGCACACGATGCCTTCCCAGAAGCTAACTAAGGGTAGTTAAGGGCAGGATATTATTTTACAGTGAAAATCAGGCTTAGGGGTGAGCAGGGCTTGAGTAGGTTAAAGGAACACTGGCAGGAAGGATGTTTGCAAGTGAGCTGGGGTTGAACGGTTACGTAGAAGGTGTGTTTGTGCCTGGAATGGAGAAAAATGTGAGGAAACTACATCCAGCCTCTTTAGCCCAGGAAAATATCTCAGGCAAAGTTTATCAGTGACACTGTTAAATTACATATGGATTATTATTTTACAGTATTTTGTTCTTACAGATATATTTTTAAGCAGGAAAAGTGAACATTAAATTCAACAAAGAACTCCAAAAGTGAGGACAATAATGCAGTGTGATATCAATTTCACAGTTCAGCTCAGCATTTGGTTCTAATCAGGATTACAGCTCTTACAGGCCCAGAGCAAGTATCTTCACTCCAGCCACATAAGCCCAGAATAGCAAAAATAAATATTTATACATCTGAAACACATATGAGAACAAGTTCTCTGCTTCAGGTAATACAGAAAAGTGCTGTTGACGACATTTGAAAATTGTAATATTGTAAATGCCAATACCAAACACCTGCCAGGCACTTTTAAAATTAATTTTATATAGGTACACTAGATTTCATTCAGATCATGTGCCATGAATTTGCTAGAAGCAAGATATGCAATCCAGTTAATAGCAGCGTGTCCACACACTAAGACAGATGCAAGGTTCAAAGTGCAATTTGAAGATAACCATTTGGGTAAGATTATTTCTTACTTGACTAATTTAGCTTACAATTTCAAAAAGGTGCTAATTAAAGAATGCCTGGGGCTGTCACTTGCTGCCAAAATTGCAGAGATGCTGCCATTGAAATGTTTCCATCTAATTATTAAAGAAAGCATTTGGACTGGTTCAGGAGTCAGAGGGAGACACAAACTTACCATAGCATTAGTAAAACCCACTTCTGAAGCTTCCTAAATCTGATTACTCCAACATTTTGGACAGTTTTACAACACTCACTCCGTGATTAAGAGGAAGTGACATCTGGGTAATATAGGCAGCAGAAAGTGCAAGATCCTCAGGTATTTATTTTTCAAACGAATACCATCTTGCAGGCTTCTGTCCTTGTCTCCAATGATGCAAGTAATAGATTTTTATCTCACTGGGAAAGGAAGCGAGAGAAATGAGATTTACAAACATTTCATTGCCTGCTCCAGTTGCAACTCTTACTGATGGGAATAAGGAACTACCAGAAATTTGATCTTGAGAAATAGCTGGATACTTTTGTACCAACTGAACAGAAGATTCCCCAAAAACCTTTTCACCAATACTTGGAGCATTACTGGTGAGATAAATAAGCAGAGCAATCCACTGAACTTTACTATTCCCTGTGCAGGATCAAATAAAATTCACTAACACTGCTGCAGCTCCGGACAACAGCGAGAAAGGTCTACAGCCTCTTCATGCTGTAAAAAGCAGTTCTCCCTCAGCACTGCCCACGTGATGTGAGGAAGATCATGCACTCAACTACTGCCAAAGTGAGACTGCTTCTCTAATGACTGACATTTTCAGGTTGCTCTCAAGACATCTATGAAGGACCTACAGTTCAGAGACAGTCTTTTCTGGTTTTCTGACCAGTAGGTCCCGTCAAGATTCCTCAGACTGAGCACCTAGAAACTGAAATAGTAAAAAAAATCCCAGATAGATTCAAATTTCTTTGTGGGTAGCACAGAAAGTGACGATTTATGAAGGCAGAAAGGAGGAAAGGGGGGCATTTAAAAATATCTTCAAATGACTAGCAAAAAGGTACATTAAAAAAAGAAAGTTTGCTATTCTAATTTTCTGAAGTTCAAGAACAATCTCCATCCCAGTAAACCCTTCCAAAGATGATTTTCAGTTCCAACATACCCAAACTCCTCTGGATTCTTTCATACCCAAGTTATTAGATATTTAGAGTATATTTCCAAGGCACCCTTTGTGAAAGCATGTGCTGCTAGCCTGCCCAAAGCACCCAGCTCCTGCACAAATCGGTGACATGTCTGCTTTGGCACAGGTCCTTGGCAAAATGCAGGTGCCTTCAAGAGTATTACAAAACGTGAACCCCTAAAAGCTTGATCTGAGCCAAAGGCAAATGTCCTACTTAATCTGAAAGCAGGAACAAAGACAGGCAGCCAACCAACTTTATATAGATCATCAGAAAAAAAAAAAAATCATAGGGGCAAGTAGATTGCTGCTCATTTCAGTAGCAAGAATGTTTCTTTCTGTCTGTCCACCAATACCCTTTCAGCTGCTCACTCTGTCCTATCCATCAGACGGTTCCCACTCTCATAAAACATCAATTTCTTTCATATTGTTTTCAACTTCTTTCATACTTTTACAGTTTTAGAACAGGTAAATCTGGAGAAACACCTTTTACCTCCACAGACAGAGATGGCATCTCTGGCCCACACTCCTAGTTAGCTGGGATTTTGGCTCTTACCAGAGGTGACATGCAATGAAACAGCTTTTATATCAAAACATATCATGATAGAAGGACTGGGGTTCAGCCTAGCTGAACCTGTTACCAGGGTGGAACAGACATCTTGAGTAGTTACTCCTGAGCCACAAACTGAGAAGCTGCACTAAAACATCACAGAAAAAAAATAAAAATACAGTTTTAGTTTATTGCAGTTACAAAATACCAAAAAAAGGGCATGAAGTATGTTTTATAAACTGCAGTAAGTGCAGATTTGCCAAAATGAAGTGGAACAAGATCTAAGTTTAAAAATGGGGCTTTTAATTAAGGTTTTGACATTATAGCCATGCACCATTGAACTGCTTGCTCATGGTTACTGAACAAATTGGTTGTTCTGTTATCTTGGCTTGAAGCAGATGGGGACCATGTTCAATATACTGGAAAAGATGCTTTGCTTGCACTTTTTGCTGCTACTTCTGTATCAGCTATATGATAGAGTCTTATGTATAATACATGCAACCATTGCATATTTTTGAAAGCCATTTTTTAATGTCTTGATCCACACAAAGCACCTGAAAAATGTTTCTGCTGACATAAAATACTCTTCTGCTACAAAAAGCAAACTATTACTTCATTTTGCATCGAATTTTGTCCTCATAGGAAGAAAACAATCATCCTAAGGTTAAAAATCTTTCCAAATGAAATGTTTTTTTTTGGTTTGTTTTTTTTTTTTTTTATCTGAAGTGGTAATTAGTATTTAATGACACAGTAGAGGTGTTATTATGAATAATTGAGTAATTTGTTTCTTAATATACACAAAATTCTTCAGGTAGAAACTGGAAAGGTGGGGACAAGGCCTCTATCACCAGTTACCATTTACAACAGCCAGATTTAGAGAAAGCTTTCTGGTCCATTGCTTATGAACATTAGTTATAAATTAATTTTTGTTGGATGAGCCCAGAAATAATGGGAAAATTATATTAACTGACACAAAAAAAAACAAGCCATGAACTTAAGAAGTGGCACATCTCAAGGAAAGAATTGAGAAGTGACTACAATAGAGAAATCGCAGCTATCGGTGGCAGCTGTGCTAAACCAAAGCAATATTACAGCCATTGAATCAGGGAAATCGGTGATTATTTTTTTACCTCTCAGACCTGAACAGCTGACCAAGTCACACCTCTTCCTCTGTTAACTTCCCTATATTGCTTGTGCTATCTAGAAACCTTACCTTCAGACCTTTTTAGTTTGATGTATCATTTAGTGAGACCATTTCAGTGCACTGCCCTTGTTTACCTCATATTACATCTATTACTATACAGATTCACATCTTCCGAGTGCTCTCATTTTTCAGCTCTTTCAAATTAAATTGAACATGTAATTTGTTTAAAAGGTCATCTTTAAAATTATAAACAATAAATCTAACACTGGTAAAAAATCTATGTTAATAGCATTCTTCCCTCATCCCCACATTTCATCTCCACTGAATATTAAGCAGCACAAATCAAGGGATGTGGATTGTTGACTGCTTCAGACTAGCGACATTCCCTTTCACAACCATGGCATTAAAGCCTGATCTAGTGGCATTTCTATAATTAATGAGGCTAACCCAGAGACACAGACCACAAGCACTTCATCATTTCCTTCTGAACCCCAAATCTGAGCTATCATTTCCTTCCTAACATTAATTCCTCATTTATGTTCTTCCCCTGCATCTGTACAGCTACTGAGGAGGGAAATCATCTTTCTTTCCATCATAAATCATGCAGATGTGCTTATCAAGTCCAAACAGAGACTCAGAATTGTTTAGGAGAACAAAAAGCTAAAATAATTTTTAAATGTCAGAAGCACATAGATATTCCAAAGGTTTCTCAAGATATAAATTAATCAAATATATTTACGATAATGTAAAATTAAGAAATAAAAAGTCCCGTATATCTTGGCAATTTCTAAAGACTGAATTTTATAGTCATTTAGTCATCCAGCAACACCGACTGTCGAGTGATGGATCACTAGCATGACTTCAGTCAATGGGGCTACTGTGCTCCCTTAGAAAATCTGAGGTGCCACAGACCTGGCTCGACAGGCTGCTGTGTCCACAGAGGTCCCCTAACACTGTTCCCACCCTATTACCTTGCTTTCTCCTCTCCCTCATCCTTCTCCACCCTATTCCCTTGCTTGGGCTGTAAATCTTACACTGTTGTGTAGTCTTTGGTCTCTGCTACGTCTGTTTTCTGCCCCAGAGCACACCCAGATGCCCGCTGTCCCCAGTGGCCTGTTCTCCTCACGTATGAAACTCCACAGGCTATCACGTTCCCAGTTTTCTTAGTCTTTCTCTTCACCTTTGCTGCCTCTCAGGGTAACCATTTTCCCCTCAAATTCAGGAAGGCAAGTCAGATTCTGTTGTCAAAGGTTACTCTGCTCAGACAATCCATCCCTCCCTAAAACTCCTCTAGGGATGAGACCGGTCTTTTGCCTTCCTGCCTTCCAGTTCAAATGCCACCTTGTGCCCAGCCACAAGGCAGGCACTTGGAGACCCTGGCGTAGCGCTGGCTGTGCCTCCTGCCCAACTCTCTGCCCCTTTCTACTGGGAGCAGCTCGACTCCTGCTGCATACCATGGGATGGGAATTAGACTGCTTAGCAAGACCCCCATATCCCAGATGTATCATTTTTTGACTAGCCATGGGAGACCTGCTGGGATCACTACACCCAAGGATTTTCTTCCAAGACATAGGCAGTACTCCTGAAAATAAGAAAACCAGACTGCCAGGCCTCTCCCCTGGAATCTCCCCTCTCCCTTGCACTGAGCTGCAGCCAAGACCAAGCAGCACCAGGCACACAGAAGCCCTAGCCCTAGCAGGAGGAGCAGGCACTTTTCCCATTTGCCTGGGCATGGAGCAGAGGCAGGGTAGGGAAGTGGGGTTACATCCCACATGGAAGCCTGGAGGTCTGTTCAGACAGAACCACTGCTCTGTCCTCCCTGCGCCTCTCAGGGACTGCACAGGTGCCAGTTCTGCACGCAGAGGCTAAGCTTCTCTGCATGCTGCAGATGTGTCTTTTCCCCTCTCCAGCTGATCCCCTGCTATGTCTGCTGCAGTTGCTGGCAGCTCTCCGGCTCCCAGTCACCTTGCTGTGCCCCGCGGGCTGCAGTGGGACCTACCATGTGGCAGGCTGGCAGTGCAGATGGAAGAGGCTGAGGCAGAGATTTATCGTGCTCCCGCTTCTAAGCATGGGCAAAAGGATCCAGATCCAGGGGTCTGGATGTGCTACAACAGTCAATCAAAACATGTAAATAAGCAAAGGAAAACTATCAGTGATTCTCTCATCCTTCGAGCGTACAATAGGATGTGTGTGGGGGGAAGAGGACGTGGCTTCTGTTTATGCAAAGTTAATATTCAGAAGCAATTCAGCATTAGCACACTACAATATAAAATAACAACTGCTTTTTTTTTCTGTTTAGAGAATGACTATTGCTTTAGATTTGTACTGTCATAAATGTAACTCATGGAACTGATGTGAAAATTTATACATGCAAACACACCACTTTCTTCCCCAGCCTTGCAAGGACCATAAAGAAGTAGAAACAAAACACACTAGCAATAAACTAACTTCCAATGAAAAAAATACCCATGCCTGGGAGATGTCAGCTATTTCATATCTTCTGTAAATGCAGATGAGTCTTCCTAAATATATACAGAAAAGTAATGCAGTTAAGCTGAAGACCAAGTCTAAGTAAGGATATGTCAGTTCAAGGACACACACACACTAAAAAAAAGGTTGGAAAGGAGTTTGAGGAAGAACAGCAAATGCTCTCCATGTACAAAAGAGGACTCTGCCTCTCTTTGAAGCTGTTGTTCGAAGTCCAAACTCACAGTCTAACAGGGAAAGAAGATAGCTCCTCATGGGAGAGTGAGGGTCTGCTGAGACAGAGGACAATACATTATGTTCTATACCATTACAGACAACCCATGGTAACAAACCCATGAAATAAAGACACATTTTAAAACTAGGCAGTACATGCTAGAGTTCTCAAAAATGTTTCTCCCCCAGAAAAATTAAATAGAGAATTTGGGGGTGAGGAAAACACAAACCTTTATTGTAGCAAATGCTTTTTAATCATAAACCCAACCAGAACTCTCTGTCATGAATTGTTTCATACATATGTGTCTTCTTGATTATGGTCTATTTTTTTTTCCCCAGTTATTTCCATTTGGTCATAGGAAGCTAGAGCTGTGGAAACCACTCCTTTGCCACAATGGTTCCCATCAAGGCTCATCATATAGCACAGCTGGAAATGGGAGTTTCCTCTGTTGGTAAACTCTTTAGCATTTGTGACACTGAAGGGAAAAAACCAAAACAAAGCAAAACCCCACCAAAGTCAGCCTCTATGTATTGACTTTTCACATAGAGGACCAGCAACCTGCTCTGCCCCAACATGCACTGAGCACTACAGCTCCCAAGCCCTCAGCTGCTTACCTTTGAGATCTTCCTCTCCCCAAGTGGTGAAACTGTTCATCCCGGTGGACAGCAAACTAGCCTCAAAAGTGAGAGACAAACAATACGTGTATCTGTCGTGGCAGGCCTAAACTATGATCTTTCTGTGATAGTGTGCCAGTGGAAAACATCCAGCAGAATTTGGCCACCAGAATGATGGCCCCATTTGAAGCATAGTGCTAGATGAGGCCTGATTCAAAGCAAAATCCAATTCAAAGCCAGGCTTTTGGAGAAAACTTGTAAAGAAGTCCAAGCAATACCCCGAAAGCCAAAGACAAGGCTTGCAAGTAATACTGAGGGACCCGTCCTGTGGGGAAAGACAAGGAAGGAGGCTGCCAAATAATCTGTGAAGATCCAACAACCTTCTACTGTGATGTGATGGCGCTTCATCTGTCAGAAAAATAGTTAAGTCCAGAAAATATTTTGTGCCCACATACCCAGTAGTGAGTTGAGATCAGCAATACATTCGCCCACTTTGGCAGCAAAAGTCTCACAGCCTGACTGAATAATTAAGCTTTGGGTGGAGAATGTGCACTCAAAGGTGGCAACCATCTAGAAGCAGAGTTCTAGACCAAAATTTGTAATATGAAAAGCAAATTAAACATAAAACCCAATAAATGTACTTTACCTGTTATGACTTGTGTTCTCAATTCTTGGTATAGTAAGGAGTGGAGTCAGCAAAACTGCTACCATGGACTTCTGGAGGGCTGACTTTGGCCTGTTCCAATCCCTGGCTGAGAGAGTCCCTTGGGAGGTGGTGAAGGGAAAAAGAGGTCCAGGAAGGCTGGGCATTTTTCAAGAAGGAACTCTTAAAGGCACAGACATGAGTTGTTCCCATGTGCTGTAAGATAAACTTGGGGGAAAAATGACTATCCTGCTGGGACTTAGGAGAAAGAGAAGTGTTTGCCACCTTTGGAAGATGGGACAGGCTACTCAGGAAGAGTATAGGGATCTTGTTAGGTCACATGCAGAAAAAAAACAGCAGAAAGGCAAAAGCACAGCTAGAACTCATTCTGGCCACTGCTGTACGAGATAATAAAATGTGTTTCTACAAATACACTAAGAATAAAAAGAGAGCCAAGGAGAATCTCCACCCCTTATTGGATGTGAAGGGGAATATTGCCACCAAGGATGAGGAAAAGGCTCAGATACTGAATGCTGCCTTTGCTTCAGCCTTCACTAGTCATACCAGTTACCCTCAGAGTATCCAGTCCCCTGAACTGGAAGACAGGGATGGAGACCAGAATAATCCCCTCATAATCCAGAAGGAAGTGGTTACCGACCTGCTATGCCACCTGGACACCCACAAGTCTATGGGGCCAGATAAGATCCACCTGAGAGCATTGAGCAAGCTGGTGCAGGAGCTTGCCAAGCTTCTCTCCATCATTTATCGGCAGTCCTGGTTAACAGGGGAGGTCCCAGATGACTGGAGGCTTGCCAATGTGACACCCATCTACAACGGCTTGAAGGAGGATGCGGGGAACTACAGGCCTGTCAGCCTGACCTTGGTACTGGGTAAGATTATGGAGTGGTTCATCTCAGAGCACTCACATGGCAAATGAGGGCAATCAGGGGATGAGGCCCAGTCAACATGGGTTCATGAAGGGCAGGTCTTGTTTGACCAAGCTCATTTCCTTCTATGACCAGGTGACTCACCTAGTGGATAGCAGGAAAGCTTTGGATGTTGTCTGCTTGGACTTTACTGAAGTATTTGACACCATCTCCCACAGTGTTCTGATGGAGAAGTTGGTAGATCATGGCATAGACAAGTGTGCTCTTTGCTGGGTTAAACACTGGCTGGCTGGTCAAGCCCAGAGAGTGTGGTGAAAGGGGTTAAATCCAGTTGGCAGCTGGTCACCAGTCATGTTCCCCAGGGTTCCAGTTATGTGGTTGGTCCTGTTCAACATCTTTATCAGTGGTTTGGATGAAGGGATTGACTGCACCCTCAGTAAATTTGCAGATAACATGAAACTGAGCAGGACTGTTGATCTGCCTGAGGGTAGGAAGGCTCTGCAGTGGGTTCTGGACAGGTTCGATCAATGGGCTGAGGACAGTGGGATGAAGTTTAAGAAGGCCAAGTGCCGGGTCATGCACTTTGGTCACAACCCCAGGCAATGCTACAGGCTAGGAAAGGAGTGTCTGGAAAGCTGCCTGGCAGAAAAGGATCTGGGGGTGCTGGTGGACAGGCAGCTGAACGTGAGCCAGCAGTGTGCCCAGGTGCCCAAGAAGGCCAAGAGCTTCCTGGCCTGTATGAGGAATGGAGTGACCAGCAGCAGGAGTGATTTTGCCCCCATACTTGGCACTGGTGAGATTGCACCTCAAGTACTGTGTCCAGTTCTCGGCACCACAGTATAAGAAATACATGGAGGTGCTGGAGCAGGTACAGAGCAGGGCAACAAAACTGGTGAGGGGATTTGAGAAGATGTCTTATGAGGAGAGGCTGAGGGAGCTCCAATTGTTTGGTCTGAAGAGGAAGCTGAGAGGAGACCTTATTGCCCTGTAAGCTACCTGTAAGAAGGCTGTAGTGAGGTTGGTGTTGGCCTCTTCTCCCTAGTAACTAAGGACAGGACAAGAGGAAATGGCCAGAAGTTGCAACAGAGAAAGTTGAAATTTAGATATTAGGAAAAATCTGTTTACTGAAAGAGTAGTCAGATGCTGGAACAGGCTGCCCAGGGAAGTGGTGGAGCCACCATCCCTGGAGGAGTTAAAAAAACGGGTGGAAGCAGCACTTCAGGACATGGTCTAGTGGTCATGGAGGTGCTGAATAAAAGGCTAGACTTGATTATCTTGGAGGTCTTTTCCAACCTTAATGATTCTATGACCTGATTTTCCTTTCAAAAACCACAAAGAAGGACTCTCCTCAAGCAGTGACAGGCTCTTTTACCCCCTCACACCACAAAGTGTTCTACATTACACTTGTGGTGCTGAATTCTAAGCAGCTTTCCCAATTGTAAGCACTTTACTGCACACTCCTCTATACAAAAAAGAGCCACAGGAGTCAATGTTTTCAAAGGCGATGACCTCCTGTAGTTCACAATGGCATCAGCACTCCCACAAATCAATAGATGTCTGACTCACGGGCAATCACAGCCTGAACAAGTTTTTCCTATTGTTTTTTTTTCTTTCCTCCCTCTTCATCAAACAGCATTTTTTTACAGCTGCTTTGGTACAATCTTCTCTTTATTTCCTTCTACAAGGCTCTAGCATCTTAAGGCTATGTGGGGGAATATTGGGAGGTTGGCAAAGAGGATTATAAAGTGACACTCAAGTGACTCGCAATTGGGGTGCTGAAAACCACATGTATAATTCTAATGGTTGTCTATCCTTGTGTGTTTAACAGGTACAACAACATCTGTGTTCAGATCATGTGGGTCTGTGGTAAGTTTCAGAGGCATCTTATGGTGCCTTGAGATTCCTGCCCTGCTGTGCAAGAAGTCAAACCAATGGAAAATCATGCCTGCAAAAGTCCCTGATAAACAGGCAAAAGCAGCAAGAAAGTTGTTTTGCTCAGTAGTGAAGACCAAGCATCAAAGTGCCTGCATCCCTGCTCATCTGCCTCTGCTTGGGTGCTGCTCTAGAGATTGCCCCCATTAATGAGGTAATGAGAGTAAATTTACTCTTTGCATCTGAGCCGTGGTTTTGTGGTTGGCCCCGCATCCTGTCTGTGCTGGCTCACACAGGCTGTAAGTATAGGGAGAAGCAAACTCATGGTCAAATAAACATTACACGAGGCTCCCTACCCAGCAGGGCTGCCCACGCGTCCGGGCCGCGGGCGACACGGGCCACATGCCACACGGGGCCTTACGGCTACACCTCCCACCAGCTCGCCCCGGGGCTCTAAGGCCCTGCCACCTCAACCTGGGCGGCAGAGGCCTCCCCACCTCTCAGGGCCACCCACCCCAACCTGGGGCGGCTAAGGCCTCCGCACTTGCGGGTGCTGAGGCTCCCTCAACCAGGCTGCTGCTGCCTCAGGCCCCTCTGCTAGGCCCGGCCAACCTTGGCACCGCATCGCCACCTTACCGGGGAGTGAAAGAGCCCCGGTAAGCCGAAAGGAACAATCAAAACCAACCCGCAGCGAGCGAAACAACTCCACTCCCTCCCCAGTGCTCCCTTTTCTTCCTAAAGNAGCGCCCGCGGCTCCCTGTAGCCCGGTGTGCTGCCTGGGGAGGCAGCGCTGGCAGAGGCCTTCGTTGGAAAGGGGGCCAGGCTGGGGTGTTCCTCTCGGTGTTCACCAGCCCTCCGGTAGCTTTTCGCCTGGGGATTTCTCGAAACGGGTGATTTTTGTCTATTTAGACGCCTTCAGTAGTTGTCTCAGAAACAGAGCCAAGGGTATAAACTGAAAGCAAACTGTGATGACCATAGAGCTGCTGTTTTCCATTTCTATAACAAAATGCGTAATTTGTCATATTTTTTTGCAGGCAGTGGTAGATCCTCACGTTTATTGATACTGTGTCTTTATTTTCTGCAAAGTGGAAGTATCTTTTCAAGCCCATTTAGGTTGGAATGGGACTTTTAAAGTCTTTACAAATTTTGCTTCGACTTCTGTACTTAAAAACTTATCTCTTTCAGTATGTACACGGCAGTACCAATATTAGATCCATTCATCTTTGCAGGTAATCATGGATCAGGTTATGCAATTTGTGGAACCCAGCCGCCAGTTTGTAAAAGACTCCATACGACTCGTTAAAAGATGCACCAAGCCTGACAGGAAAGGTAAAACATCAAATAAACCAAAACATGGTGCTTATTTTATTTTCTATCTTACCGTGTGTTTTACCATACGTGATTTGATTTCTGTGTCATGAGCATGAGCTAGAATAACTTATTTTTGTTTGGTTTTGCAGAGTTCCAGAAGATTGCCATGGCAACAGCAATAGGCTTTGCAATAATGGGATTTATTGGTTTCTTTGTCAAATTGATCCACATCCCAATCAACAATATAATTGTGTGAGTAAATATGTCCTTAAGTTTTCCTAAATATTACATTTGTTTTTACCTGTTCAGTTTTAAACTGAGAATGTTAGAAGCCCTATGAGATCTGTGTTGCTTCGGTGTCAGTGCAATGTGACAGGTAGTACTTGATTCAAAGGACTTGATCGAGAAGGAGGTTGTTAATTTAGCATGCTGCAAAATATTAATCTGTAGTTCTTCAGGTTTTCTTCAAGTATTCTGCTTCAAAAGTGGATGTAAATATTTTGATTTCCAGTTCCTCAGTGTGTGTTTCACCATAGAACATTTACCTTATTTGGCCCTTACATACTCTTACTGTTTCCAGTTTATAATTTGGGTAATTTAAGTAAATGGATGGATGATAAGGTAGCAAAAACTGAGTGATTGTGCTGGAAGATGACAGGGTGCAGAACAAAGTTGATCTTGTTTCATGTACTGAGTGCTAGATATGTTTCAAACTTTGTTTTATCTGTAACTGCATGTGGTAAAATAGCTTTTGGAATGAAAGCTGCAGCGTGAAAAACTTCACCCTTAAGCTGACCAGCAGCTGTGGTACTGACATTAACAATACCAGTTAAAACTCCTCAGATTCTTCAGAGCTGACCTAATCCCTTTTCTAGCACTGGAACAGGTTAAGTACTATTCCATGACTGTGACGTGTGGTTTGCTTATACCTGCACAAGTAGTCCTCTAGGCAAGGAGAAATACTTGAAAGTAGGAGAGAAGCTGTCAGACAGCAATGTCTGCCCTAACAAGGCACTGGTGGGAGGATAAATTGGACTTCAGATGGGATCACTTGATCATGCCTGAAGAGTTGAAACTGATTACTTTGTTCTCTCAACAGAGGCGGCTGAATATTCATCATGAAGAACAAGATATTGTGACACTTACTGCCAAGATTTCACAGCTTTGTAACCTGTTCGCTATTAAACAAGCTCAGTTTGGGTTTTCAAACATTCATGTCATCTTGTTCCTTTTTTAAAGTGTATGCAATCATACCTGCCTACATTACAGGCTTTTTTTTTTTTTTTTAGTTAGTAGAGCGTTTGTTTGGTTTGGTTTGTTACTTCTTTCAACCATAACAGAATCCTTTGGGTAGGAAGAAACCTTGGGAGATCTCATATCTATCCTCCTGCTGGGTCACTGTTGCATTCTGGCAAGGTTGCTTAAGGCTTTCTCCAGTCTGGGTATTGATAACCTTCAAGGGTGACAACTCTACAGCCTCTTTTCAGAAGCTGTTCTACTGCTTAATATACTGCTTAGTAAACAGTATTGTTCCAGCAGAAGCGGACAACAAGAAAACAGCGTTACTGCATCCTCTCAAGTGGTAATTTAACTAATTCTATCAACTAGAATTCTTGCCACTAATTTCCGGAATCACCAGTGCTGCCCCTAGTTCCTTTCTGCAGTTGGAAGTCCTGTTACATTATACTGTGTACTAGACTGGAATCATAGAATCATAGAATCATAGAATAGATTGGGTTGGAAAAGACCTCCAAGATCATCGAGTCTAACCCCTGATCCAACTCCAATTACTATATCATGTCACTAAGGGCCATGTCCAGTCTCTTTTTAAAAACCTCCAGGGATGGTGAATCCACCACCTCTCTGGGCAGGCCGTTCCAATGCCTGATTACCCTCTCTGTAAAGAATTTCTTCCTAACATCTAACCTAAACTTCCCCTGGCAGAGCAGCCATGTCCCCTTGTCCTGTTGTTGGTTGCCTGGGAGAAGAGGCCAACCCCCACCTGACTATANAGCCCCATTCACCAGCACTCTGGGCCCGGCCCTCCAGCCAGTTCCTCACCCAGCACAGAGTGCCCCTGTCCAGGCCATGGGCTGCCAGCTTTTCCAGGAGTATATTATGGGAGACAGTATCAAAGGCTTTGCTGAAGTCCAGATGACTCCCATCAAATAAGGAACTTGCATTGCCAGTCCTTAGCTTGATGGCATAATTAGGAAAGCCAAACGTAGTTGGTTACTAAGATGCACAGTTTGAAGTTAAGTCAGTTGTCAGAGATACTAAGCAGTACTTCAGCGAATCAACAACCTGCTCACACTGTTGGATAGGAGATACAGCCATTTTGGATACTGGTTCTGTAAGAAAACTGCACATAAAATTATAAAGGACTCTCCATTTGTTGACCTGGAAGCTTCCATTATGGAATGATTGAATATTTTGTTTTAAGAAAACTAAGCCTGCAAAACTGCTGGTACATGAAATGCTCTTCCTCCTCAGATTGAGATTAAGAAATTGATATTTCACTCCAAAAAGCTCACTGTAAGCATTTGGTATTTGCAGAAGTTACAATGCTACTTCTAGTCACACTTAAACACTTAATACTGGGAAATCTGATACTGGTGTTACAGCAAAACTGAAGCTTCTTCAGTACAGAGGCTTGCTTCATAAATAAAGAAGTTCAATTATTTCTCTTCTTGAGAAATCTTCACCAGTACCTACATATGTTATAAACCAGGACAGAAAAGTGAGATTAACTACATTTAGTGCTATCACTTTTTAATATAGTTTTACTAGGGGCAGCTGTGTACTGTATTTCCTTTTGGCAAAAGGAATAAAAATAGTTCTCTTTTAGAATAAAAGACTTTGTAAAAATAGCCTGAACTGGCCAGATAAGCAGTAGCGGTTTCTTTACTTTCACTTCTGTTTGCGATTGCATTGGGTGGCAGCTCCTGTGATGGTGTGAGGTACAAGAATGAAGTACTCAATTGTTGCTGCTAATCTGGATTTGATCTCAAGTGACTTTTATTTCAGACTTGTTTTCCATTCGGTACATAAAAATGAGTGCCTGATTATATCTCTTGGAACAGATTTACCATCTTAATTCAGTGAAATTTTGCAGTAATTTGAGTTGAGTCAGATCAGAAAAGGCAACTGTAGCTGATCTTATCTCTTGATAGCCATTGTCCACAGCAAAGGCTTGTCCGTCTCAATGGTCACAATCCCAGAGTTGTCATAGGTGTTGGAAGTACTGACGAGCGTTCCAAACTTCAGCACCTGGTTAGCTGTGAAAAATAAGTAAGAGACTTAGTGGTGCTCTAGAAACAAATGCACTGATGTACATTTTTTGTTCTAAAGAGTGCTGCTCCTGCAAAGAAGGAAAAAGCTGAGTAAATCTAGTCCAGATAAATATATTCTAAAATAGCTGTGTTAAATACTAATTAGAAAGCTTGTACAAGACTATCCAATGACCTGTAGAGGTAATAAATTAATACTTAATCCTCAAATTAGCATTTTGAGTTTACAGCAGATCATTACAAAAGCAGATTGTCAAACGTTCCCTAGAGTTTCACATCTGGAAATTTGTATTTCATTAGCACCAGCTCAAGTACCAATGCTATGCATTGTATTTGAAGTAAAATGAGGCAGAGCATTTTACTGTAGTCCCAAATTTGGGATTTTCTTTAGCGCAGCAGCAAGCCTATAATCTCTTAAAAGGTGAACAGCTCTAGAGCTCTAGGCCAGCAGTTCCAAAGTGCTATTATTTAATGTTTAAAAGCTTTGAAGTGACTGGCATCTTCTGTTGCATGCCTAGTGAGGTAGGTGTCCACGTGCATTGGAAACCAAGTGGCATTACTCTTACCAATTTCAGGAGACTTTAACCCAGCTAACAGTGCAGTTGCAATGATCATTTTGAAATACCCGTGAAGTTTAAAACAGCTGTCCTGTGTTGGTTTTAGCAGACGTGTTGTAATGGTTAGATAGGCTTCCTACAAGCCGAAAACCAAAGATAACAGGCTGCCCCCAAACCAAAAAACGCAGTTTATCTTCCATTTCCTCTCTTTTGGAGGTAGCATTGCTTGCATTTTGGAAACATAAGAACTTCTCCAAAAGCTCTCTTAAGACCAGTGAGTTGTCTATTGGCTCTTGCTCATATAAAGGTTCAGAGTAAGAACTCAAGACTATCCTTTGTTTTAGTCTGTAAAGACAGCTCTTAGTCACTGGCACCACAGTTACATTTCTGTGGAGGATACAAGGAGAGCTTGAGCTGGGTAGAATCGTTCAGGCAGATCAGCGAGTCTCTGTCCTGCCACAATGGCCAACATGCATTAATACTGAGCGAGGAATCCTCTGGATTTGCTATCAAGTGGCCTAGTGCAAAGGGAGATCTCCCTCTGATCAATTGGTGTGCAAAATAACATCCAGCTCTATTTTGTGAGTTGCAGAGATGGCAAATATTTCAACTGTGGATGCGAACATGGGCTACAGTAAACCTAGATGTAGTAATGTATTATTACAATGCATGTTACACTCTCTACCCATTGCTGGAAGCTGCACAGTAGGAACTGATGTTGCCAGGCTGTGTGGCTTGAAAACGAGACAGTCTAACAAAAGGCAGGATGTACAATGTGGTTCAGTGTCTCTTCTGCTAAATCTGTGCTTGCTGCTACTTGTTCCTTCCTGCTCCCACTCTTGTTACTAGCCTGAAATGAACTGAAGAGAAGGTTTCAGCTGCTAGCCCTGTTTGGTTGAAATGAGAGTGACACCTGAGTTTCACTCCTGCTTTAAAGTGGAGTCCTGCCAACTGAATCTCTCATGTCTGGAGCATAACTGCATTGCAGTGCAGAAGGTCAGCAAAGAGGGAGGGAGGAAGGTACTTTACTAGATTAATTCTGTATCTAAAATAAAGGTGGTAGATTTTGTCAGGACGATTTTGGTCACATAACAGTGCTAGGCAGGCTCCTAGACACTAGGATGAATGAGTTTTGGTGTTTGCCTTTGGAAGAGACAGCAGAGGCTGACAGCGTGATGTTTCCAGTCAGTTTTAAGTAGGAAAGAACCTTAAATAGTTTAAAATATTTGTTGATGGTCAAGTTATCCATTTTTGGTTACTGTATATTGAATCTTGAAGGCAGGGGAGGAAGAACTTTGTAGATCAACTCTTCTGTATAAACCCACTCATTCAGTACCATTTATTTCTCTTGCTCAGCACTATCAGAATAGTTCTTAATGTTTCGACTTTGCATATGAAATAATGACTCTGTAGAAGGCACGAATTAAGAACAACATGGCAGCTTAATGAAACAGAATCTAAAGCTGTATTTCTTCATGCATAAAATTAAGTGAAAATCCTGCCTTTTTTCTTTAAACAAAAATTTCTTACCCACTAGATGGAGCCTTCTATCTTTCTTTACCAGATTTTCTTCTGTGCAAGGTTTATGGTTTGAAATGGTGTGGTGAAGAAATGGAAAGACTTTAAAGCAATGCTGCTGATTCACGTGGCTCAGATGGACCAATTCCAACTACTTGGTTTCACAACCAGCCAACATGTTAACTAACATAATTAAAAATACATGCTTTCCATTCAATAAATGAATGGTAATTAATGTGAAAAACTAGGTTTAAGCCAGTAAAGGAAACAAGAGGTTGTACATCCCTACTGCTTCTAGGAAAACTTCCTGCTGTGCCATGCATTATGATGTGAAGTTTACAAGGTCAAAGAAGTGGGCAGTTTTATCAGTTCATGCCCAATTCATTCCCTTTTTTTAAATGGCTTTTCTTTTAGACAACAGTAGTGGTTTGTTTTTCATAAGAACTTTCAAGAGCTAATTTGGCTAAACCCAGAAGTGATTCATCAAAAATAACACCCCCTCCCAGCAGCATCAGACGTTTTTTCCCTCAAGGTTTTGCTTGGTGCTCTCGTTCCAATCAAACCATGTTTACTGATAATAGTCTGTTGATGAGAAAAATAATTCATGAAGCTCCTCCAGTGTAGCTATACTATTTTTCATTACTCTTCATCTACAAAGTCAGCAAGTCTTGGTGGCATTGAGCCCAGGTGGCCATGCCTTCAAAGGAAAGCCACAGGGGTCATGAGTGGTTACATGAGCAGGTAACTAAACAGTAGTTCTGTGTTGTGGTTTTGAACTCTGATAACTCTCAACTTCAGAAACCTAAAGGCAAATTCCACCCTTTTGGGGGTTAAAAAACCCACCTTCCAAACCCAACAAATTCTATTACAAGACAGCTTTTTATGGTGTGCCCCATGTTTTTATCAGTAACAAAAGATTCTAATTTCTGTCTGATGGACTGCAACACATCACTAATTCAGACCTAAACGTGGTCATGAACAGGGCGTATTTTTATGTGGTAATGGAGGAATGTTTTTCTAGCAGTTTTTAGCTTGCTTAGGTGGTTCAATCTGTCAGGGGCTGAGAATGTTGGTAATAATTTAGAGAAGAAATCTGAGGGCTCGCAGTTGAGCTTCCAAAAGAAGCATCATCACAAAGATCATTATTTCTTTGACAACCCTTTTGCTGACCAAATTATAGGAAAAGTAGATAGACTGCCCATTTCCACTATTTTATGGCTTGTCTTTTGATACCTTTTTTTTTTTTTTAAACACAAAATTCCGAGGATGTCATGTGGAAAATGTTCATCTCAGATGCATGATTTTTTAAATTGCTGAATCTTATGGTTGCCAGAACAGCATTTGGAAATGTTAACAAAATGCACCGTGTAAGTAATAAAGCTATATATAAAAATACCTGAAAAAGCCCAAACCTAAAAATATATTTTAAAATCTCTTGCCGTATTTATACTTCTGCAATGGTTGGTGGTTTTATTTTTTGTTTGATGCTACTGAAACTGAGACCTAATACTTGCTTGCAATGTGTTCGCCGTTGTGCTGCAGGCTTCCAGCCTGGAAACTGCGAAGTAGTGTCGCCTAATTAAAAATAGACTGGTCTCATTATGTTAGGTGCTGCAAAACCAGAACTCTCAGTATCAAGTTATTCTGTTTAATAACTGTATTCATGATCAAGTAGACTTATAAACATTATTTATTTGTCTCCATTGTACCATTTAGGATACTTAAAATTCAGTCCAGCAGAAGAGAACTTACATAATTCTCATGTACAGTTATAAACGGCACTTAAATAGGGCTGGAGGGTGGCATATCCAGAGAAAATACTTCTCAAACATATCATATATGGCAAAGGCAAATGATGTCATTAATTTGAAAAGCTTAATTGAACAAGCAGGCCCCCTAGTTATTCCTACATCTATACCACCACCACAGTGAAATCTGGACAGCTGAGAGAGAAGCTTTTAACTGCAGTATTTCATGGTAATACTGGAAGAGGAGTTCATGAAGTGCAAGCCCTCCCTTACCAAGGAGAAGATTTAGTGATGTTGATGCAAGAATGGCCAAACTAACACCTCACATCTTTTATCCAAAGATGCAGGCAAACGGAAGCCTTTTGGAAAGCCCTTGAATACAGTGGCCAGTGTCCCCATTTCACAGGATTTCACCCACAAGTCAGGGTCTTACTACCGTGTGACATTCAGGATGTCTAGTGCTTGTCTTGAACAATCCAAGAGATGTCACATACTTAGGCACTCGGGATATCTGTTGTCTGTCTTGAGACATCTAAGAGTTAAACAAGATTTGTTGACTAAAGAGATGTCTCAGCAACCCACCAAACCCTTTTATTCCCCTCTTCCCAACCTGAGAACTGGGAAGTTTAGTGTGGGACATGCGGAGATTGGAAACAAAGGAATTCTACAGCTGACACTGGGAGCAGAATGTCCAAGGATAACCAGGCCTTGAAAACCACCAACGAAGCAGGAAAAGATAAAGTGTGCCAGTCTCAGGCTGCCTCCTAGAGCCTCCCCTGCAATAAACTACTCAACCTCCTCCTTTGCAACAAAGCCCCGGCACCATATCCCCCCTCCTCTCAGAACGACAGGTTCTGACCTGTACAGGGAGGAAAGCGGGGGTGCAGTGGGCAAGAACTGTATAAAAATCTGGGACACTATGGGTGCAGAGAAGCACTTCCCCACTGATGACGTCGCTGGACCGTGGTGGTAACTATTCTATCGCTTGCTATCCTCTGTATTTCTGCTTTCTCTTTTCTTTTCTGTCTGCTTTCTTCCCTGTCCTATCTGCTCTAGGGGCTTTGTTGTGTTACTCTAATAAAAGTTTGTTGTGCACATGACATCTGACCTCATCTGGGTCTTAATTTCACCACTTGGGATCCCCTTTAAACCTTTCCACAGGTCCTTCGGGACAACAGAGGGGTGCAGCTGCTGTGCGGCTTAGACCAGGGGAGGGAAGGCAGAATCCAGCCACACCCAGCCTCCCCCTGCGGTGAGGAGCCTTAGGAAGCAAGGGGGTTCTGCCCGATCTCTCGTAAGACACCAGCCCCGGTGCCTATTTGTGCACCTGGTATCGTGTTATCTTTGTTTTGTCCTGGCAAGATCATAGAAAACTGCCACATATCTGAAATACCGGCTCATGACATCCTGTTAGCACGAATGACCGAGAACAAAACACCATCACGACAAGCGTGATCCACATAGCTACTGTGATATCTCTACTATGCTTCCTTTCCTCAGCTGGGTGTCTCAATTACATCCTGAAATATGTGAAGTCACACCTTCCTGATTTCTACCACTGAAAATAGAAATGGGTACAGGAATACAAGCAGATTGCCACTGCTGGCATGGATATAGAAATAATTAATTATTAATTAAAAGCCTTATTATAGTGAATGTAATCCTCTTCCCCCTAGGCAAATGCTGCATCAAAATGATAGAAAATTAAGATCAATAAGCTGAAACACAAGTTAAAGTGAAATATTGAATTACCATTTGGTATCCTATTACAGCTTATCTGGAGAGGATTTCCCTGAAGTTCTGTGTTAGGAGCAAAAATCTGCATTTAAATGGAGATGCATTAGTAACGCATGAGATAGTACTTTGCAAGTCACCCTGTGTCTGCAGAAGAGCAGCATAAATTTTGCTATTTAAAAATAAAACCCAAATAGTTTATAGGCTGATTTTCCTTTTATTCCTCCTGCTTTTACACTTGTGATTAGACTGATTTGATCGGACTTAATCTCGATTTACATTGATGGATACAAAGGAGAAATTGGGTCCTCGATCTCTGTGCAGTGGGAACAGCAGAACTGAAAGCTGCAGATTAACAGTAATTTACAATAAAACACGAACTATTTTCAATACTGATACAATGCAGAAGTACCATAAAGGCTTGCAGAGCCTGCTGGGAGGGGACAGGCTCACCTGTTAGGGTACGGATCCCCTCCGGACTAAGGGGAGTTTTGAATAAGCAGAGATTTTGCACTGGGCAATTTTTATAACTATTGTAACATTTTGGTACTGGATTTGTAGTGCAGAACAATGGTTTTGTACTTTCAACAGATCCATACAAGTGGTCTCATGAAAGGATTGAGAAGATAGAGGGTGAAGAGGGCCCAGCAGGCAGGGACAGGTGGTTATTCCACTGGTTCAGATGCTGGCAAAGACTCTAGTCTCAAAGGCTCTACAACGGGCTGCCCAGTCTCACGCTGGTGGAAACTCAGGAGGTGACAGCAAAAGCACTGGCTGTCAAAGCTTACTGATTTAATTTAAAAAGAGCAAATCATATGTTAACAGAACTGTGTGTTCTACCCTGGATAGAAACCACCCATGTTGGGTGAGCCTTCAGAAATGCAAATCAATGTCAGGGGTGTTCACATTTATTTCCAGCACACAATTTTTTTTCCCCACACATATTTTTTCCAGCTTTGTAATCATGGTGGTACTGTAAGAATAGCTTGAACTCCTCCCGTCACATCATTTGCTTGGTGTCAATTTAAAATGATAAGCTGATGAAAATGATGCTAAGAGAGTACTTTCTACACTAATGTCTCTACTGCTACTATTGCTTCACCAAAATCAGCAAGAATCATAAACTGCAGAAAGTTTCTATGGCTATAAGCAGCATTTCAGCACTACTACTAAGATGTGCTCCAGTGTTTGTTCAAAATCACTTTAGCTTCTTAACTTAATTAAAGGGGCCCAAAAAGTCTGACACAGAAACTGTATAGACTATTCTCAGTAGTGCCTTTCCAGTCTAGAGAGGATGAACCGTACCAGTACTACAACAGTAGATGTGATTTACCTAAAAAGTAAGTACAATGAAACTCAGGGAACTAGAAGATTGTGGAAGATTGTTTCACTAAGCTAAAGTCAAAGCTTAATAAAGTAATTTAAAGAATTAAGCCAGTAAGAAGAAAAGTGTTTACTTGACTTTTGATGCTTTCCAGAAAGTTTGCATAGTGTTTATCAAACTACTAACTACTCTGAGGGGCTGTACAAGTGAAGAGGTACTACTGATACAAGTGTTAAACCACTGAGGAAACAGCTACAGAAATAAAATATAGTTTCAGTTTGATAGTCACTACAGTAGAGATCTTGCATATCTTCTAGACAAAATAATTTGTTGCTATTTTGGTCTGTCTCTGCTTCATGTTGTGAGATAAAGAATGCTATTCTCATGAGAAAGGAGTAAAAGTAATGCTGAGATGCATCAGCTAATGAATTGTCTTACATCTAAGCGTATCCATGAGGCACCTCATAGCACACTTCATCCTATTATTACACTGCTATGCTTTAGAGATGTTAGTCACACAAAGCTGAGAATGGCAATCTGTCACAACACTGAAACCTGAGATTACCTGAAACCAACAGTGTTCTGGCATGGCACGTAGGTCTGGCGCTCTGGTATGACATGAGAGCAAAGCACTAAAAATACCTGCTATTTTGAAAGCTGCTACACTGCCAAATTGACATGATGCTTCTAATGATGAAACACAATGGTGTTTTTAGCAAAGACATTCAGATGATCCTAGCAAATGACCACACACAGTGCTGCAGAAAGGAGTGAATTTCCCCCTACATTCCTCCTGCCTGGGCTGTTGGAGACAGGGAAGAGACAGGGGAAGAGGAAGCAGAGGCAATTTTTTCTTGACCCCCATACTCATGCTTCAAACAACTTGGCACCAATAAGCTTTTCAACACAACCAGATCCAGGACTCACCTTGATCAACACCTTGACTCTAGCCACAGTAATTTTCCAGCACTACATATAAAGACTGGTTAAAAAAAATCCTTCAATGGGTTTTTACGTGTGATATTAGTTAACCAGAACACATAGCTAATTATTTTTCTCTTTTATTCTTTGGAATCCTGATAAAGCCTGTGACATTTAGATTCATGAATTCACAAGAAGAGGCAGTAAAGGAGGATTTTTAAAACACATGGACAACACAAGTCTTCCAGCTTCTGTATGGTACCATTGCTCCCATCATTTGCAAAAATGTGCAGATACAATGACTATTCCTGTAACATCCAAACTGTGCCTGCAGCAGAAAAACGGGTATATGGAGATTTGCTCAGTAAATACCTACACAGCTTGGGCTAAAGGGGGATCCTGCTCATGTGCTCCATGGAGGAGAACAGCAACACTGCCATAAACACTGCACAACAGTCTCAGCCAATGTCTTCTACTGCCTACCAGCATGTAGGAAGTCCCCAGTGTCAAGTCTGCCATTGAATTTAGCACTGCTCTGCTTCCTTTCTCTGTGGTGGAGATGTGATTTTCCTAAGGGAGTTGATCTAAAGCCAGTCCCTATCCAGCCCTGAAAAACAGATTTAAGCAGGCTAGCTCCTTCTCCTTATCACTACTGCCAGTGCTTGCTCAGCTCTGTATTCAGAGTCCTGTTCTGCTGCACAAGTTGCCCTGTCACTGGGCTACAGTGACAGAATTAAGTTAAATAGAATTTGACAAAGCTCTGTTAAGGCTCAGTCCTTAACTCCAGCTTCTGCTGTCTTTTGTAGGGGCAGGAACAATAGCGGGCTGGAATCAATACTTGGGGCAGAACAAACGTGGCTGTACCCAACGTGCAATGTTACAAAAGAGAAGAACAAAACAGATCTTTTGAACTCTGGGAGGGGTTAAAGTGCAGATTTAAACCCTTCCAAGTCTGACTGCCACCAGAACTGCCCCAGTCCACAGTTGCTCCATTCAGTCTCCTGGACGACTCCCAGGAGCTGCATATTTGCCAAGGACTCTAAACCACCAGTTGCAGCATTTCTTGCTCCCAGACCTCATGTGATTCAAGCTGCCAGACCAGACAGACTCTTAAACTGTTCCAGAATAGTGGATCTGGTGCTCAAAGAGCTCCCATCATCACAAGGAAATGAACAGTTGCCTTCGCTTCTGAGCGCTGGTCAGGGTGCAAAAAAGATGATACCACCTGAATGCCCTGCCACCCTGAATGCCTGCACAACTGGCTGCATAGCAGCTTGTGGAGGGCAAGGGCAGTGCCAGTCTTGAATGCAAGCAGCAGCCCCTCTTAGCTACTAGCACCTTACTACAAATAACCGACTTTGATCTAACTAAATCCCTGACAAATAATTTTATTATGCAAGCTTTAGTAGTGAACAGCACCATTTCCTAAAAGTTTTTATGGAAATGTGATATTACATTTAAATGGAAAAATGAAAAGAACAAACTAGAATATTCATCCTTATGCACAAAAGACATCATCAATAAAGCAGCTGTGCTTTTGTCTAAAACATTTCTCTGGAAGTGGGTAATTATTATTTAAAAAACCCACACTGCTCTGCTCCTGACAGCTCACAAGGTACATGTTCATCTACTTGTTCTCCCTGACAGCTGATCTATTCTGAGCACAGGTGACTAACTAATAAAGTCTATTATATCTCTAATAGAAAAGTAATTCCATTTATCTTTACCCTTCCTCGCAGCCCTGCTTCCTTTCACTGTGCTGGGGTGGGATGCTGTGAGAGGCTTCTAAAATGTGGGTATTTTCACTCCTACAGTTGCTGTACATTACTTAGAATTTTAGATTGCTCTGCTTTCTTCAAGAAAAACAATTAGACACAGATAATACCACCCTGAGGATGAAGCAAAAGCAATTATTTCTGTTACAAAATGTCCCCCTAGATCTGCATCTGAACAACTAAGCTTTTTGATTTTTAATTTTATTACTCTGTCTTTCTGTTAACAAATAATTAATATGATTACTAACACCTTATGTACCTCTAATGTCTATACTGTTGCAAATATAAAGCTATTACTGATGTTTATTAATTCTATTCAATTTGTCTTCAAACTTGCATGGAAATTTAAACATTTGTTGACATTCAAGGAGCTGCAGCTCCTCCAAACTTGCTCACAGAATGCAGCCAAGTTTATCTGCTGCAACCCTGAGATAGAAAGTGAAATTTAACAGGAGACTGAAAATCACACTAGTTTTACTTCAGAGTCACTCTGACTAAAGTATTTGTTTGAAATAGTGTGGCCCACTATGTCTCTGCAATCTTCCTCCTTTCTAAGCTATAAAGTCAGCTTTTTAAAAAAAATCCAACAAAAATGTAACTTATGACACAGCAAAGCCTTTTTGAGCTAGTAATACCCACTTCTTCCACTTCATCCACCATTAGAGCACTATCCACCATTGGGCTTCAGGAAGTATATGGGAGAGCTATCTGCTGTGATATGAATCAGTAAGTTAGTGCATATGGCTCATTTGAAGTTCTTGTCTGTTTGCTTTTACAGTCTTTTTTTGGATGCAAGATTCAGATTTATTGTCAATGCTGCTGAATACAAACAGCTTCTATATGTTTGTCCCTGAAATTAAAAAGGGAGATTCATCATTAAATACAAGTTCTAAGTCTCATCGACTGTCAAAGACTTTATTCAAGTGGAAAACTAGCTACTGAGGATCCTTCAGTTAGCTGTGCACTCTGGAAAAGTCAATTGATTTCGGGTAATGATTTCCAATCTGCGCAATGTTCTTCATGTCAGTGTGCTTCCTCCTCCTGACCTTTGAAAAGCCTTCCTCCTTGCCCCCACATTTGCAAACTGGCTAGCAATTCATCCTTTACAGCCAGTAACGTGTCATGCACTTCCAGGCCCTGTGATTGTTTAGCATTCAATAGTTTGGGGGATGTTTTCTCCTGCTGCTTCTCCTCTCAGGAACAGAGCCCTAGCAGGGCTATACCAGGCTTTCTGCCTGCACTGAGAGGAGTTAGAGGCTTCTGCATTAATCATGCAGTACCATGTCAGGCAGTGCCCAGGCCAGGTGATGTAAGCTCTTGACCCTCAAACGCAGAGGCTGAATGTACCACTAAATTAATGTAGTGCTGCATGGTGCAAAGACATTAAAGTTTTAAGAGTGCAATTGATTATATGTAGCTCAACTTTCAAACAGATTGGTCAAGATGGATTGCAACAGTCACGCCGCGGCACAGTGATGCATGTCAGTAGGCTCTCAGTTTTACTGTACGGACCACTTGACATTGGCTTTTAACCTACCAATAAACCACCCCGAACACACTGCAAGAAGTGGGAAGGAAAAGAAATTAAAAATCCAGTAGTCCCATCTAAAATAAAAGACTAAGCCTAACACATTACAGCTTGTCTACCCCTGCCAACACCAACTAATTTCTAGCACTCAGGGCTGAAAGACCAAGTTGGCTGCAATTGCCAAGTAAGGAAATGCATCCTCAAACAGCCACTTATTTTTATGCGATAGGGAGCTTCAATACTGTAAATCCAATTTGTAGCCTGGGATCTTCCTTCTCTCAGCTGAAATTACTGTCATCTTCAAACATCTGTCATTCCTCAGTAATTATCAGTTTCTGAGTAGCTATCAACAGCTAAGGAAACCACCTTTCAGAATTTTAGTTTGAAATCAAAATCAAACACTAAATATGGTTGGATCTTATTTGATGTTGCTATTCCCATCCCAGCCATTTGGTGTACTCAACATTTTCCACTCTTTCTTTTGCAGTCACTTCATAAAACGTGTGACACCCAGCAGAATTTCATAGACATTAACTATCTGAACAATTGTTTAAAACACCATCTGTGAAATTCTTTATTTTGTAAATAGGAAAAATTGTATTGAAAGTAAAATTATCTTAGAGGAAAAGCAAACTTTGCTAGAAATTACTGTTAAAACATTTCTGTTAGTTATAGAAACAATGATAGCAGCTTAAGTTCCTCTTAAGTTCACATCTTCACCTACTCTAGGCAATCCTGCTCTGGCAGGGGGGTTGGACTAGATGATCTTTCTAGGTCCCTTCCAACCCTAACATTCTGTGATTCTTTCTTAGAAGTATCTGAAGGATAAAAAAATAGCGCTGTAAAAGGTTTCTGATTAACCTGCCATTTACAGCAGACTAATGCAATTTTTTAGAGATGCAGCATTAGCATAAGTGTTAGAAAATAAGTACAGCTCAAAAAAGATACAAGTATGAGTGAGTACCTCTCTATCCTGGGGAAGAATCATAGGTGTAAGAGTTTACTTATTTTCTGTGTTTTTTCTAAACGTATTTTGACTAGGTATGTTTGCTTAAAATTGAAAAAATCCCAACAACATGATTTTCTGCTTTCAAAGAAGGCAGATCAATTATAAAGCACACAGCAATTCCAAATATAAGCATTCCTTTAACTGCTGCTATGGGGTTTCCTACTAATAGTTTCAACAAGTCTGTTAATGCATAGTGCATTAGAAGGTGGATATATCTGTGACTAATGCTCATAGGAAAAAAATAATATCGCTATAATCCCTTCATTTGAGTTCTTCTATGCTCTACTATCCTAAATGTTCTACAAGACCCAAATAAAAAAATAAAAATCTCTGATGTCTATGAGCTTACAAATTAAGCAGAAGTAGAGCCAAGAATATGTTGACACATCTAAAGATTAATCCTGGGATATTTCAATCAGAGTAGATACTTTTCATCATTAACCAAAGGCAGAAGTCTCAAAGCAAATGAGACCTACAACTCTGTTATACCTCTTGGGAGATGTGGTGATAGGCACATATTCCTCTTATATTGTAACTCTAGGAGTATCACCACATATTACTCTAAGAACATCCAGTGATATGGGAGAGGCCAGGGTATCTCTGAAGTAACCCTCAAAACCTTGAGATTTCTCATGCAAGCTTTGGATCCAACATCAGGCTTGGTGATCCCTGAACAACTACATCTATTTTGCAGTTTAATGCACGGTGACCTATCAAAGGGTGTGTCTGTTATAGAATACGCAGCACTGCCCTTCTAGAACAGGCAGATTTGTTTTAAGACCATGAAAATAATATCACGTGCATACCTACAAGAATGCAGACTTCATGAAAACAAGGGAAGCACTTTGCAGTGATGCTCAAAATCAGCCAGGCAGAAAGACTGATAAGAACTTACACTTTACTGGAAGTTGGGTTGAGAAAACACCAAGTAAAACATCAACATTTCCAGGAAGAGCTGGAGAACCTTGCAAGTTCTGTGCAGGACTGACACAGATGAGTGGTGGAGCAATGCAGTCAGTACCTGGCAAGAGGTTTGTCATATAACATGCAAGAGTGAAACAGATTCTGAAGTACATGGCTCATTTATAGGTAGAAAAGCAGAAAAGAGAGCAATAAAGCATCAAGCCTAAAAACTGTGAGCAAAAATGTAGTTGTATGACTTCTAACAGGCAGATAAATCTCTTCATGCTGCTTTAAAAGAGTACCCATAAATAGTCATGGGATTCTCCAGCAAAGCACAGCACCTTTAAGGAAGGCCAGAATGCTGCAGGAAGCTCTTTCTCAAATATACCTGAAGTCAGTAGGCCCTGAAGGATGCCTTACAGACGTCACACACACAGGCTATACTGAAAATGGACTGAGTGGCTTGAAGACAATGCTGCAGAACAGAAAAAGTGCGTCAAATCTATCATTCTGGGACAGGGAAGGAACACTACCAGAGATTTAACTGCAGAAAAACCATCCATTTTACAGCTTGCCTTGCTATAGCACTCGGAAGTCACTAAATGCACTGGCTAACCTCTGTCGCCCACAGGTAAACACTCCTGTTAAGAAGTTTTGTTCCTTCTCTTGGTTCATGGACTTCAGAAGTCAGAGGATGCTGAACGCAACACTGAGACAACTCCTGTTAATTTGCAGATGACAGAATGGACAATATCATTGATGTAGCGTAATGAGCCGTTTCCCTCCTCCCTACTGTGATTAATGGTGTGGATAGGAGGTCTGCTCGCTGAGCTGATAGATGGGATTGTGGCCCTGGAGGCATACCCTATATATAGCACTGTATGAATACATGCATGAGAGACTGGCAGGCAGAAGCAGCTCTGGGAGCCTTTGTTATTGTCCAGTTTACTCTTTCTTGAGCTCCTCCAGCTTGCACAATCTGTGTAGCCTCTGGGAAAGCAGCTTTAGAATTGGCTTACTTGATGGAAAAAGCTGCTCTTCTTGATGCATATGATGCAAAGTAATGTGACAGTGATTGACAGCTAGGGAGGAAGAGGAGAGGAAAACTGAGTTAAGTCAGGGTATTGCGTGAAGGAGCAAAAGGGAGAAGGAAAAAAAAAGGAAAAATCCTCATTACCACAGCACATGTACAGTGGTACAGTGGTGGAGATAAGAGTTGCTGGGTTTTATAGTAAAAATCATCATTATTAAAATCAGTTGACATAAGTTCATGATGATATAAATAGTACCCAAGTGATTACTGGATGTTTTTCTTCAAAACCTCATATTCCCAAAATAGAAAGTAGTTAATAAGTTTAGGAGTCTGCTAGTCTACACCCCCTCCACATTTTGTGAACAGGTAATGTAATGAGAACATAACCCCCAGGGACTAGTCCTATCTTCTCAGCGGTTGATGCACTACACTCCTCATGCATATGTTTAAGGTGAGCCAGATGATGCCTGCCAGCTTCTCATTCCCCTTATACCACCAAGCCAACTGTAATTTTTATTGAATGATGATATTCCATGTACTGGGCAAAAGTGCGCTGCTGCTTTTATGCTTTCTTAGTTCAGGTCTGAATAAAGAAGCAGCAGCTGTAATTGATTCCATCAGCCTTTTTTATATTAAAACAAAAGGTAATATACAGAGAAACTTCCTTCCACTACAAAGATGAGGAACTCAGAATTTAGAGTCTCGCTTTTTTCCTCTAGGAGAGGGTATATCCCCAGCAGAGACATCCCATTTTAGTTTATCTTCAGCAGACTGTTGTGTTCTGGACCACTAGCATGGAAAGCTGGAGTCTTGGGAAAAAATAACAAAGGGGGAAACAATACCCACTTGAAGACACTCGTGGCAAAATTGGAGATACTAAAACATCAAGGAGGACAAATCTTATTTCAACAAATCCCAACTGGCTCTTACTGTTAGTGCTGAGTAAAATACCCATTTCCAAAGCTCCAGGAGACATGCTGGAATCCACTACTCCTTGCTATTTTGAAATAAAGTTTTACGAGTGTCTCATAAGAATACACCGTGCTTGCATTCACCATAAAGGAACTACCATCATTAGTAGAAAGGCTATACTGTAGTTTTCTTTCTGTTACATATGTACATGCAGCTCTGTATAAGAAAGTCATAGGAGACAAGGTCAGGAAGTGACATGCACAGTAGCTGTCTGTCAATCCAGAAACCTTTTCTTCCAGAACAGAAACAAATGTTGGATTTTTAAAATGAAATTCTGATGTTCTATAAATACTAGCATCATACAATATGCCACAGCATGCTCGGTTTGATGTAGGATTAAGACCAGTATTTTGAAAAGTTCTACATGGAATCTTGACGGTCTAAACCACCAAACCCTCCACTCGAAGCCCTTTAACTGCTAATGTGATTGAGTTCAGTGTGTGCCCCTCTGAAAATTCTGGAACTCAATGCCCTCACGCTTCATAGAAGGCTAGGATCTGCAAGTCAGAACGGGTCACGATGGGTCAAACTTTGCATGTACTTCCTGCTTTGAAAACATCTCCCGGATCTCACTATCATTCCTTAGAGAGATCAGATTCTACTAGTACAAATCGTTAGGCCATTTGAGTACGTCCATCATCATCTTCAGGGACAATTGTAATTCTGAGACATGCGTACCCATCTTTAGGGTAAATTCATATCTAATTCAGACCTTACCTAGTCACTCTAGTTCACTGTTCCTTTCTGCAGGCTACAGTTCAGGGAGGTGCTAAATTATGTGCTTAAGCTAAGTCCACACAGACATGTCACTCATATCATAAAAATCTCAGTACTGAGCCTGTGTTGTACTGAATCAAATCCAAAGGATTCCTTTAAAAACCTCTGACCGTATAATATGATGGAAAAAGGATGGAGAAATTTGCAACCTTTCACAACAACATCTCGACCCACCAGTGCCTTTCATTCTTGATTTAAAAAGCAAGAAAAGCAAGACAAAACAGCCTAGCAAAGTTCTTCTACTTTTAAATTAATCTCTTTATTTATAACCTGAATGACAGGAAGACACATCAATAACAGCATGGTATGAAAACTCCTCTCTTTCCTCTCCAAAGCAGTTTTTCTTACAATGACTATGGTAATTCTTCTTGTCTCTTGGTTAAAATGAAGGCAGTTTGCTTCGCTTACAGCCTTGCCTGAGCCAAGCTGGTTTTGCATTTTGTCACGCACACAGAACTCCAAACCTGAAAATTCTTTGCTAAGAAAGATCTAGTGTTCAAAAACTACTCAGTTGTGACACTGTGTAGTCTTTTCCACTTTCATTGGAGCTTGATTATGGAGGAGGGATTTTTTTTTACTTGTCTTGTTAAGCCACAATGGGGTTAATCTGACCCCAGTGACAAGCCAATTTCAGGAACACATGAAAGTCCTGCATTACTTTGCAAGAAATGATACATCTTCACCCCAATTTCCCTTTTCCATCCCCCCACTACCCAAACTAGAGATGTACGTTTAGAAATTCATCCTGTGAAATGATCTAGACAATCTGATGGCTGCAATTTATCAACATAAATAACTGCACTTCACAGCAAAGCTTCTGTCATAAGAAAACACCGTGTGCCCTAAATTGCCTGCTGCCCTCTTCAATAATCAGCCTAGTTTTTAAGATCTAGAGATCTGCTGATAAAGGACACCGCGGTGCATACAGCAACAAAAAGCCCTGAGTTTCATACACATCACTGGAAATGTCCACACTCTGCTCTATTAATCTTTCGATTGGGGTCATTTTTCTCTTGAGATGTGGCAATAGATTATTTCAAGAGAAAATAGGGAAGAGCACCCAGACAGGGGTCTGCTTAATACTACACAAGGTTGCCTCCTTCCTTCCTGGTTTAATCCTAAATAGTATCTAATGGCCAAAGCTGCTGTTAACTCTGTGCTGACCAACAGCGATGCAGAAAGAGCACACAGTATGTTAATAACATCAGTCTGCCCTGCGTCTTCTCAAGCACCTAACGCTGTAAGACCCATGCTGGTACTGCTCTTCTCTCCCTCATCACAGCCCATGTTACTGGTTCCAGCATCATCACCATCTACCTGCCTGAGAGCTCCTCACATCCCCTACACAAACCTCCCTTGCACTTCTCTATTTGTTTTCTCTGGGAATCACAATCTACTCACTCCCACAAAAGTATGTGAGAAAGTGGGCAGCATCTGACCCTTTGTCTCTTCTCCTGCAGAGATTCAGTCTTTAGGTTACTGCAGATAGAAAAGACATTCCTTAATTGCTCTCGATGAGCCTCAGCATGGTCCCAGACCTTCAGCCCCAAATTTTAACTTTCTTTTATTTCAGGACATTTAAAACTACACGAGGATAAGCCTGCCTGAAAGCGCCTTAGAGGGAGTTATGGAGGAAAGCAGCCTCATGTTCTTCAGTACCTTTGCCTCTTCTGAGTTCTGTAACATTTCTTTTCACACGGAGTCTGAAAACTGCGATTACCAGCAACATATGGAATGCCCGAAACTGTGAGTAGGGGAACACATCTCCACCCATGAAGTAGAAATCAGAACTGGGAACTGATGTCAGTGGAGTTTCCTTGGTGAAAATGAGGAAGAAGGTGGCAGTGCCCTGCCTTTGCTTGTTAGGGTACAGCCCCTTGTCTTTGGAGGATCCTTGCTGGGTTAATCCTCTTTCACCATATGTCTTTCATTCTGCAGCCAAGGCAATGGTCTGTCAGGGTGGAATATAAGCACATTGTGCTTTGTCACTCCCCCACATCAGCTGAACTGCCTGTGGGACCTGTATCTATAGGCATAAGCTAAAGCAGCCCCAAGCTGCTGTGTGGTGCGCAGGCCTCTAACGTGCCTCCAACACTAGCACAGGGAAGGACAGTGTAGTGGTTTAATGACATCACCGCTTTGCATCTCTGCAGCCCTCTGGTGTGCTTATACCTCCAGGGAGCCTCAAAATTAAGCTCTTCAGATGTATTTCTCTCTGTTTGTGGTAGTATCAAAACACCTTCTCCAGTATAACACAGCAGGTACCAGAAATGCTGAGGTTACAGGCTTCTGTGAGGATTTTCACTGCATCTTCCTCCTTCCAAGGTAAATGTAAGCTTTTCTGTATTATTTGCCCATACAAGTTTCTCAGGATGCACCTAACTTTTAAATGATAAGTTAATATATTGCAAGTTTTTGGCTTTTCACCATCAGTTAAGAAAATCTATGAAGAAGGTAGTTGCTTTTTTTTTGGGGGGGGACAACACAGACTGGACTTGAGAGAGAAGAAAGGTATTTATATGAGAAATAAATTAAAGTATTAGCAAGTAGTCTCATATATAACAGGACAGTATAAAACTAACCAATTCTAATATATTCACTAATGGTCCTCTTCTATTTCTCATTTGTTTCAGTTTTGAATCCCTAAATGTCACTTGTCCTGTGAGAGACTATTACAGACCCTCATTGCTATTAACAGAATCTACTTCACAGGGCCAGAAACCCCCTTAGAGCTTTAGAAGGGCAGGCTTTTCCATCATACTTTATCATAGACAATGTGAAATTCTGCCTCTCCACACTCCAGGAACATCACCCCAGTTTCACAGCAGGGATGACTTGTTCATTGTGTCGTTTCTGACCATTTAGATGCTACACACCTTATTTTGCAGAACATTTCCCCTCTCTTCAGGATTTGTACCACAACTCTTGGAGGGAAAAGAACTTAGTCTGCTTCTTGGCAGAAGCTGCACAAATGAATGATAAAAGGCCATGATGGAAGCACCTTGCAAAAAAACCCCAAAGACACTGAGAAAGAGCCACCACAGGTTGGTCTTACCTGGATGCTAAATGATAGATAAAGCAGCTTTTGGCTGCCAGCAGTCATGCTGAATATCTGCACACAAGACTTTGAGCACCAACTATGAAAGTTGTAGAAGGTTGGGTTTTTTGTTTGGTTTTTTTCCCCACAAACTAGGTCATAATTTTTGTTCCCAAGTCACTATGTAAAGAGAAAGAAAAAACATCTGTGGCACTCGATGACATTATGGGGGATAGGGTGAAGGTAAGATGACAGTGCTTACTTCTTCATTAAAGCAAAGCATCTGCCACTATGTTAATGCTCCAGTATGCCCCGTTCTCAGAGAACTGCAAGGGCGACAGTGATTAAAGCCAGTTCTGACTGGGGAAAATGCATGTTACACTGACCTCAAAAGTGTAATTCAAAATTTATGCTGCTACACCCGCCATCTGAGTGGTCCACACTCTAATCCAAGGCACCATCTGTGTAGATGTAGGTACAGCACATGCACTGTCTCAGGAGAGACACCCTGGACTCGGCATCAGCACAACAGAGACCAAAAGATGGTCTACTGTCAATCCCTCCTGCCTAAAAAAATAATTTCAAGTGAAGCTTATGACCTAGGAGGTAAAAAGTTACTGAACATAGTCCTTAGAGAGGCCCCTGCACTGACCCAATCAGCTGTAATAGTGCAAAGAAGCCACCACAGGCTGCTCAGGGCAGTTTTCCTGAAAATAGACAGCTGTGAACATAGGAGACTATGGTGGATTCCTGCCAGAAGTCTGCATTTTAATAACTTTGTAATTGCATATTTTTTCAATCTGTTGACTCTGACTTATTTTAAGAACATCCAAGAAGTAAAACAGTATCACCACCAGGTTTTCTGGTACTTTAAATTTCATAATGAAGTTTGCAACAACTCAGTAATTACTGTGAATAATTCATAATAAGGGTTATAATGATGTGACACATTTTAGTGAATCCCTGAAATTTAGGATGTTTAAGTGATAAAAACAAAAACAAAACTAAATTCAATAGTAAATATTAGAATAAAAATAATTAAATTCCATAATTAAAAAAACAGATCACGAGTCGAGTCTGGGTGGTGATGTTGCTATCAAGCTCTTGTAATTTCAGTAGAAGTGATTTGCTTTTCAGATGAAAATGGCTGTGATCCTGCAAATGCCAGCATGCACAGGCAAAGCCATGCATATGTGTAGTCTCACTGCCCAATGGGACAACTTGGTTCACCTATTTGTCCGACTGTGGCTCCTGTAACCGCACAATAAAACATTTGAAAAACATAACAGATCTTAATAAAAATAATGTGGCGTTAAATCCACTTTTTCTCAGTCACACTTTTTAGACTAGCGCTAGAAACAATATATTGAGTATGGGATATTGAACAAGCTTCAAATGATCAAAATCCCTTTGCTTAAGGAAGCAGAGTCGAGCGTGCCTTGGCTCACTGTGCCTTTTTTGTTGTCCAGTATTCTGAACTGCGACCCCTAAAGCAGGCTTCCAAGGGCAGCCATAGGACACCTAACTGCAGCATTTCTTTCACATACTAATATGGTTTGGGACATCTTGAAAATCTTGTTTCACTTGAAATTGAAATAATAGACTTTTTACATCTTCAGTCTATACAGAGACACTGCCTGACCATTCAAAGTCAACTGCTTGAACTTAAACAGAATAATAATGTAAGTTCAGCTTTGTATTTGTGATGCCTTTTTCTAATTTTAAGTCAAAATTTTAACAATGGAAAGGCTTGTGGTTCTTTTTTGTGAGTGGAAGACTGAAAGCTCAGTTATCTTAGCCCTTTTTTCAAGGAGGTAGCAGGCTGAAATTAAAATCATGTCGCTAGCTTTCGAGACTGCCATCTAAGGAAGCATCTCATAACAAAGCAGATAAATAGCTATACTGTAAAATGTAGTCTCCAAAGACTGATCAGGATGAATGGGCAGAGACTGACTCCTTTCCCCCCACTCCCTTCATGAAAAACAGCGACAAAAGCCCTTGTGGAGAGGTGAATTTGGCAGCCCCAGTATACACTGGGAGGAACAGGGAAAGATTGCCAGTGGTATGCTTAAAAGTACAGCTGTGCAAGCATTCAGCCTGAGAGGTGGAGGGGTTTTGTTGCTCCCTGCAGCACCCGCCTGAGTTATCATTCTTTGCCATTAGTTTATCTCCTCAGCAAGGTGTATGTATTTGCTAGAAAGAGAGGGGAAATGCTCAGTGAGAGATCCTGGTGACAGATTTGCCACACATAATGCTATAAGGATGTGACTGTTATTACGCTTTACCAAAGGAGACAGAGCACTTTCACACATTTCTGAAGAATGTAAAAAAATGCAAGGATGTTTGTTTTTTTTTTTTTAACCTGAAAATTTAGCAATGACCTTGACAGCTTGTTGCAATTATTCTTCTATTATCTCATTAATTTCATCATTATTCTCAATAGCCACTACATGTACCTTAGCCCTCCAGTTTGGAACCACATCTCTTAGCCCTAAGGAAGCCTCTACTATACCAACAACAAATAAAATTTTGAGAGAAAATAAACTCAAGTTACATGTATTTGTTACTGGTCACTCAATACAAGAGAATAAAGATTGATAAAGAGAATAAATAAAGATCCTAGAAGATGGCAGCCATGGTAGATAAGACAGATCTACGATAGAGGTGGGATGCAAACTCCCCCCACCTTTCTAACACCACAACTTTTCTAGCAGCCAGGGAAACGCAGCAGTCATTTCATGCCCTTGTCAGCTCCAAGAAGCAAACTGAAGAGCTTTATTCACCATCAGAAGTGAAGAAATAGACAGTTAAAGGCTGTTCTTGAAAGGTTCTCCATCACTCATCCACTAAGAAACCTTCATTGCTATGGCAGCAACAGCAACACTTTCTAGCAGAGGCTTCTGGCAGCTGCTTCAAGGCTCAATGATGCCACAGGAGGAAAGTAACATTTAATTTTACTTCTTTATTGGTGGGTGGGAGGGATGGGAATGTAACAAATGACCCCTGACACAAGGTATTTCATGGAGAATTGACCAGTTGGGATTAATGGCCCTTGGCTGCATTTGGGCTATAAAATTTTTCAGCTAGCCATTAATTTTCAGGAAATGATCTGTGCCTCAGTCATTATTACTTAAATAAAAACATATATTGTATATATGGTCAAATCAAATTATGGCTAGAATTTTGTCAAGCACAGATATGGGTGTAAATTTACTGAGTTCTTAAAGCTTTTCCTTTTACATTCATGTAACTGCAGTTTGGTAATGGGGACAACTGTTAAACAAGCCCAAGGAGAACGCCCTTGCTTTGTCCTTGTGTAGAGCGATCACAGGAGTACTCTTTAAAAAAGCCAAAACCGGCATCATCAACTACCTTGATTTTTCTGTTGTGATCATGAAGCAAAGTAGTGCACATGTATGCACAGATGTTCACTGTAATTACACCCACCAATATGTACACTTATCACACACACATCTATACAGTATATTAAACACGGAGAGAGTGCTGGGACATTTTTGCAATGAATTTGGGCTGAGTGCATTACTTAGGCACACCAAAGCTGTAAGTGCATAGTGCAGATCATCCTAAAGAAAGGCTAATAACCTTATCACACTTATGTTCTCTGGTTTTTGCTGCACACTGCAGGAACACCAATTTTTAAAAAGGCATTTAAGAAAATTTTATTGAAGCTGTGGCTTGCAAGCCTGAGTCGGTAAAGCCAGGTACTTCAGCTGCCATCCGTGAGACCATACAGTGATTTGAGAAAGATTATAACCAATAAAATTTTAGAAGCCTTTATAAATGACTTAAAATAGATTTTCTATACAAGTGCCTTGACTTGAAAATCTAATGGTGAGGTTTGGATCCACATAGGTGTATGGTCCAGTGTAGTTAGCATTAATGTAAGCTTTTTACCAACAGAGAAAGAGGGAAATTGTAAGATTACCAGAGATTACAAAGCATCTATGTAGAACCAAGGGTGATCCACGGATATCTCTCTTTAGAATCTTGAACACTTTCTATGTATACCGAAGTGATGTTAGTTCATGTCTGGAGGTGTTTTACCTTGCTGAGATGCGCTGTTTTTCTTCCACACCTGCAGAGGTAAGCTATCCAGCTCCACAGAGGACACAGCAGAGCACAGGCCAGCTTTGAGGGGAGAGAGCTAAAGAAGGAAAGGTGAAGCTTCACCTCACCCCTGAAACAGCCTTGTCCCCAGCAGCAACAAGGGACTAATGTCCTGCCTGTCTCCGAAGAGAGGCAGGGCTTGACACTGAGCTCCATACTGCCGCTCAGCACCTGAAACCTGAAGCTGATGGGACATCTGCAAGTGCACCCTAGGTCACCCCAACACCCCCGAAGGGTGATACTGGGTTTTACACCATTTTTATAACACTGTTTGTAGAAAATGAAGGACATTCTAAATTCACATCAACAACACCCAGTTACTGAAGGGCAAATGGCAATGTTATTTATGCTTAAATGTACATTACTTAGTTTCAGTTTATGGGCATGCTGCCTCTGTCACCTCCCTGTGTAGGTGCTGTGCTTCCCAGCATCCTCCCGCTCAAACCCACCCTTTGGTCTTCTCCCCTTCTTCAGCATGGGCAGGCATGCTCCTCCTGCATCTAGCTACTGCAGTCATTCCTCTCATGCTCCCTTGCCTACACCAGTAAGTTTCTTCTCCCTTAAAGTAACAACCTGAGTTTTGCAAGCTACTCAGCACCTGCAGTTTGTCAGCTGAGGAGGGAGTTTGCCACAAAGACCTAAAAATGGGCCTGTTGTAGAAAGAGCTGCAGCTTTCCAAATCATTTGCCATTCCCACATCTTTCACAATGGTCAGCCTTATACTGATAGCTCTGCAGATCACACAAAGACTTAGAAGCGTGCTCTAAGAGATGACAAAACCAGGACAGGACCCATTGTAAGGCGAGTTTTATACTAATACAGAACCAGTGAAATACTGACTTGCTCCTCCATGTTTTGTGGACACATTTAAAGTAAAGGAATTAAGATTGCACGTTCTGATTCACCTTGGCCTTCTTCAGTCTTGTACTTACTGTAGCTGCTGATATGCAAACCAATTTTAACAAGTCTCAAGAGATTCTTTTGGTTGGCACTAATGACTGAACCAAAAAACCCAGGATTGACCAGACCCTGACACTGAATAGCTGCATATTCAGCTCTAAATTTGCATTTCCTGGCAACTGCCTGTTTACTGTGAACATGCACAGCTGGCAAGAAAGTGTTCTGTAAGGACACAGGACCGGACAAAATTTATTCTGAACTCCCAGCCCATGCCCACCCCAGGAATCCAGTGCACCACAGCTTAGAAAGCAGCTAAAATTTTCCTTCCTTTTTCATTCTTTGCACAGAAATGCATTTTTTTTCCCTACACACTGTTAAACCATGAAAGAATCAGAAAGCAATTACTAATTTCTGCCATAAAAGTGATAAGCAAAGGCAGCAAATATTTTATGTTGCAATTTCTGTAATAGGTACAGTAAAAGTTGTTGAAAAACACAATCCACCTTAAAAGGCAGTGAAACTCTAATGAAGGTTAATAGTAATTACTACATTTAATTCACCAAACAGATGGAGCATAAGAGATCATATGGTGTGAAAGATACAATTTAAAGTTTTAGTGTTCTGGAAAAATACAAATAGAGATGAAAGGTATATTTCTATGCTGTGGATTAAAATTCTTCTCATGAATCCACTTGCTTTTTTGATCCACTTGCTTCTATAGCAACATCATCCTTGGCTTTATTTTCTTATGTTCATCAATGTATTCAAATATTTTTTGCAAGTTTTTTTGCAAGATTACAAGCTTTTATGAGAGAGGGATTGTGTATGTGCTATATATTCATACACTGCTTTTTTGAACCTTGGCTATAGCTTCTAGACATCACAGCAATGACTGAAATATGAAATTTCATAAATACAGCTGTGGTGGACACCAGGTGCCCACCAAAACCTCTCTAACACTTGCTTTCTCAACTGGACAGGGGAGAGAGAATATAATGAAAGGCTCACAGATTGAGGTAAGGACAGGAGGAGATCATCACCAGTTACCACCACAAGCAGATGTGATCATGGAAATTAAATTTATAACCAATCAAATCAGAGTAGGATAATGAGAAATAAAACCAAATCTTAAAAACACCTTCTGCCCTGCTCCTTCCCAGGCTTAATTTTACTCCCAAATTCTTTATCTCCTCCCCAGCAGCAGCTCAAGGGGACAGGAATGGGTGTTTTGGTCAGTTCATCGCATGTTGTTTCTGATGCTCCTTCCTTGTCAGGAGGAGGCCTCCTCAACACTCTTCCCCTGATTGATGATGGGGTCTCTCCTGCAGGAGACAGTTCTCCATAATCTTTTCCTACATGAGTCCTTCCCATGGGCTGCTTCTTCACAAACTGGTCCAGCATGGGTTGCTTCCAGAAAACAGACTGCTCCAGTGTGGGTTCCCTGTGGGGTCACAAGTCCTGCCAGCAAACCTGCTCCACCTTGGGCTCCTTTTTCTCCACAGATCCTGATAGAAGCCTGCTCAGATGAGAGCTTCCCACAGCATCACAGTCTCCTTTGGACACATGTACCTGCTCTGATGTGGGGTCGGTCCTCCATGGGCTGTAGGTTAATATCTGCTCCCACTGTTAACCTCCATGGGCTGCAGGTCAATATCTGCTCCATTGTTAACCTCCATGGGCTTCATGGGACAACCAGCCTTGCCATGGTCTTCACCACAGGCTGCATGGGAATCTCTGCTCCCGTGCCTGATGCACTTCCTCCCCCTTCTTCACTGACCTTGGTGCCAGCAGAGTTTTTTCTCTCACATGTTCTCACTTATCTCTCTTGGTTGCAGTTGCATGGATTATTTTTCCCCTTCTTAAATATGTTATTGCAGAGGTGCTACCTCTGTCAGTGATGGGCTCAGCCTTGGCCAGCAGTGAGTCCCTCTTGGAGACAGCAGGCATTGGATCCATTGGACACAGGGGAAGCCTCTAGCAGCTTCTCACAGAAGCCACCCCAGCAGTCTCCCTGCTACCAAAGCCCTGCAAACCATGCAAATGCAATAAAACAACCCATGAGATCTAACATGGATAGGTATTTAAATGTAAAGCTTGATTTTAAAAATACAAATCAAAATACTTTCAAAAACATTAGCAGTAATTTATGCTACACCTAAGCAAACTAAGGATGGATTAAGGGGTGAAAGAGGTAGTCTTTATTGCCAAGATTTTTGGAAATTTTTTTATCTGTAACAGTTATTAAACATGGATATCAGAGGGAATTTGTTAAGTATCTCTGAAAAATCTGGCCATCTAATACAGGGCTTCATTTTGGGGTATAGACTTTTTGGTCAAGATAGCATGGAAAGTGCATAGATGGGGAAAAAGTACCTAATAACTTTTGTATTTTAAAACTGTACTGTAACCTTCCACATCAGCTACAATTCCTTCAACTTCCTTTTGCACATGAAAAATTATCTGTCAGACAGTGAGAAGCAATTATCAGATCCTGTGTAACAAATCCCTTATGATTGTAATTAATGTATTTTAGATTTAAAACAAAACAAATCTGAAATTAGGAAGTATTTCATTACACTTTCTTGTTTGTTCTGCAAAAGAAAAAAACTCACCAGGAGGCCAAAGAAGAGATATAGCAATACAACTTCAGATAGTTTTCCAAGTGTTTTGGCCTAGGTTTTAAAATAAAAATGGTGGAGGAAAAGAATTTGGTCATAATGCTTTCTATGATATTGTGAAATTATCAGCATAAGACAATTAGCTGCTTATTAATACAATACTAAGGTATTTTTTCCTACATGTCAGTCCTCATACATATGGATTTTGCATATATATATGCGTGTATGTCATAAAATAAACCATAAGCACTGTTAATAGAATCATTTAGTCACTAGTATGACGATGAACATGAGAATTAATTGCTTCCTTTGTGTTAATCCATTAAGATATAATTTTAAGCATTTGCTCAGGAGCTATTTTTTCTCTTGCTTCCTGCTTCTTTGATACTGAAGTGTCTTGAATAAGACCCTTGAATTACGAATCTGTTAGTGGTTTTGCCTATTCTGAACCTGACTTTGTACCACGTTTATTCCAGCAGTGCTGAAAGGTTTCTGTCCAGTGCACAGCTCAAGTTGTGGCAATGGTGAATTCAACCCCTATGTCAGAGAAGCTTTAAAATCTCACAAGGTGAGAAACAGTATGAACTTGCTTGATTTTGGTATTCAGGCCTTTTGTTCACTCCTTACTGAACAGGAGCGAGGTGAGGACTTTGATCTCAAAAGAAATTTCAAGCCAAAACCCTACAGTGAGATGTGGTCTCCAGAAAGGTTAACATGCTCTTCAGAACAGCAAAGACAGATTGCTGCTCATGAGTAGCACTGTGATCCACTTAGCTGAGGTATATAAAAAAAAATTTGCTCCTTCTGCTTTCTGATGCCTTTCATCACTCTTTATGTAGGAAAGTAAATAGTTGATGCTGGCCCAGCACCTGGCCAGTCATTGCTCTGTCCATAAATCAAACTACAGCAAACATCACTTTCTCCACAGTGTAATCAGGACACAAGTTCCCACTTGATGGTGTTTTCAGCTGTCATGATTCCATATTTATCTTGTCTTTTGGAAATCAATCTTACACAATGTGAATGTGGAGAAGTGGAAATGAAGAAGAGAGGCATTCGCACAGTATCTGTCCTCAAGTTTACTTATCTTGTAAATCCATAAAGCACCTCTCGTACTCACGTAATGAGCATGTTATAAATAATAAAAGAAAAAGAAATCGTCCCTGTAAAGTAAAAGCAACAACAAACCTTTCACCCTACTAAATGATAGAAAAACGCGTGGAAAAGAGATGCCCTCTCTTAAATAATATAAAGCAATACATTTGTGTCAGTATAACACATTGGCTGTGCTGCCAGTATTGAAGGGGAAAAAAAGTTTTCCTTAAGACTCAAGCTATACTGGAAAAGAAGCAAAAAAAAACCAAACCCCTCTGAGAGTGGAACAAACACTTTCTCTTATGGAATCAGACCTGTATAGACAAAGTGTGTTTACAGACCTGTATAAATAAAGCTATTATAGTAATTCAGTATTAACTCAACTTCTGATGTGATTAGCATATAATTGATATAGCAATCTGTTTTCAAAGATGGTTTGCATCAGTGACAACAGGCTAGTTACTCCTAAATGCTAAGAGTCTTCATTCAGCTTTCTTTCAAGTGTCCTGAAGAAGATCTGGAGATAAGTAAAGTAAGGGCCTCAGGACTTCAAGCAGTGTCAACAGATAAAAATGAATATATATTAATACTTTATTAAAGTCTTTAATACTGCTTTAGCTCTGTCTTATTTGCATTACCTGATACCACTCCACAAACAAGCACAATGTAAATGCATTCCAAGAATTAAATTCCTTCTAATAGTGCCAAGAGTAAGCATTTATAAAATTTTCTTTAGACAGCTAGTTAGTTGCCCAAAGGCGAATAACTCCAGAAATGCACAAAATAACCCACCATTGCCATCCACCAACAGAGGAACTGAGCAGCCTGACTTTGAGCCTCTAAATCATACCTAAACTAGAAGCATAAAGTGATTAAAAATAGGTGGTGGAGATGCCCCTAAAAGTGGTTTCTGGAGGACAAGCCACTTTTGATTCACTGCTTATGACCTTCTTGAAGACTGTGAATCATGAGCCAGTGGAAGGCCCAACAGCAGTGATGCAGAGAGGTGTAAATAAATTTAATGTCCACCTTGAAAGCAAAGTAATTCTCTTCATATCCTGGATTCACTGAGTACAAGAAGGCCTTTCAAACAGACCTGAAATCTGTATAACCAAGAAGCAGAGGCCAGGAGTGAAGAGGGCAGATTATCTTTTCTATTTCAGCTCACTCTTCTCAGGTTCAAGAGAATACTGTTTGGTGTCATCTACTGGGGGAAATTTCTAGGGGAAGCAGACCAGTAATAAAAAATGCCAGCTGATATTCATTTGTGTCACCTCACTGGCAGATGCTGTGGAGTGGAAAAATCAAGAGACAGACAAAACACAAGTGAAGTTTAAATGAGACTGGCATGAATCATGACTGTAATAACCAGCTCACCTGGGGCATGTCTCCTATGTGTAGACAGGAGCTCAATCAAAGCAATCCAGTATAAATGGTGTGATTTTACAGGGAATGAATTAAGCTAACTCAATCTGGTATGTGAACATTTTGTGTTGATCAAAAACTAAAAAAAAAATCAATACAAAATGAAAATTCAGCTGGTCAGGCTTTGAGTAGTGGCAGACCCTGACATTTAGATTTGAGCTCCACAGGCAGACATCTCCTTTCAGATACAGGTACGTCTCCAAATCAAACTGCTCATTTCTCCTGCTTGACACAGAAGGTCTTTATGTTGACTTCACCTTACTTCCTCTGGATGCAAAAATGAACCAGGTTAGCTCAGCCCATCAACTGAAACTGGAAAAACCAGCCTGGCCTGAAGCAAATAAGGAAGTGTGCAAGTGCCCTTCTCTGGCAGCAGACTAACAGAGCAGCAAGTCCAGTAGAGAAGGATGTAGTAGTGATGTATCTCTCCCAAGAGGCTGCATCTGGACCATACAGGGGCCAGGGCCTCAGAAGATGCAAATACTTACGTCAAGGGACTGTCATGCTAATAATCCATTATAATGGGACAACTCCAAGACTCCTCTTTTGTTATTCTTATTTGGCACCTTTGTAAAACAGACCAGGTTTAGTTTGTATGCACATGTTACAGTTAATTTAAGGGCTTAAAGCACGTGAGCTTTTAGTGAAAACTTGTTCTTTTTCAACAGAGCACAGAAGTACATCAGCAAGAAGCTCCAGCTCAAATCAGTGGGCTGCTCCCTATACTTGTGATAGATTACAGTGTAATAGACAGGCCCAGAGCTAAGTATTTGAACCTCTTAACTAATTCTAGTATGTATGGTACTAATAAGTACAGATGGTTTTAGGCAATAAAGCTCAAAAGATAAAAGACGTCCTTGTTGGCAAAATGACTTACATATTTCCTGTAATAAAGCAGTCTCAAGACTTCAGGTTCATATCAGACTACCCTCGCTACTCTTAGTGTTTCCATCTGCTTTTCTCTCCTACCCTCACCTATAGCTCACTGAGCACTGGCTCTGCTTGGGTTAAATGGCTCAATTTTTATCCATCTTCTCACTTGCTGGGCAGGACTGAGCTACATTGTGGGGAAAACCGTACTGATAAAAATGAAGTGAACAAATTCTGAACAGCTTTCCTGTGCTTGTAAAAGCTTACATAGAATGCTACAACAGATACTACATTAAAACCTAAAACAAATAAATGTAAGCTGTTCCTAGAACAGTATATATGACATTACTCTTCATGTAACCCAAAGATGCAAAAGAAGAAAAGAAGCCAACAACCCAAACATAAAAAAGGTGATGGAACAAAATGGTCATTATGCATCGGTAACAGTGAAGTTACTTGCACTAAGAACTTGAAGCAACAATTGTACCCTTTGTCCTGGGTGATCAACAGGCAGCAATTATTTGTTCATTAGCTGCTCAGATCACTATAAGTTGGTGATGAGTTCAGAAATAGCTGGGGAGTAGACAAAGAAATATTTCTCCCAAGAAATCAATTTGGCTGCTTCAGGAAAAGATGATTAATGTTTGCTTGGGATGCTGCCTGCACCAGAAAGGCAGCTATGTCTTTAGACAATATTAATATAGAGTGCACTCCTGCTATAAGCCTCTCTCAAGTAAAGCCACCTATAACAGAATTACCAACATCTCAAGCCTCATCAGTTTGCCTTCTAATACCAAGACCATCCAAACCACACACGTGCTTCCACAACTGCTACTTCTCACTGCTCCTGCCCTGAGAGGACACATGCCCGCAGCAGACACAGGGAGGTGGACAGGGCTTTTCTCCCTTCTGCATATGTCCATAAATGTGTGGAAACTCGGGGAACAATGTAAGGAATGAGTCAATGAGCTGGTGAACACACTCTTACATGAAATGCTTAAACCGCTCCAGGTTGGTGAAGCCATGTTTCCCTCTTGAAGGTGAAAAGTATGGATCATTGCTTTTTCATACCAGACTACTACTTCGGAAATGAGTTGTTGAATTGTTTTCTTAGGTCTTTTGGACATTACTACAGGTCTAGTCTTGTTGAAAGGCTACCTGATGACATGACGACAGAGTACGCTAATGCTTTCTTAGCCACCAAGTATGTACACTATATCTAGAGATGTTTACACCTGAAGGTGCATTGTATATTTGCAAATATCTACTTATATAATGTAAATTATATTAGAACATAACATTGTGTAAGTGCTTCTTGTTCTTAAAAATGAAAATCCACCAAAAATACAGATCTCATAGCTTTTAATTTTTTCCCCTTGAGAAGAGACATTGCAGATGCATATGGAAAAGTTTCTTATTGCTACAAAATAAGACAATTTATTCTCAAGATGTCAACTGAGCAATAAAGCACAAATAACCATAAAGTATTTGGCAACTTTTCTGCAGTTTGCTGTACTTCTTTACCCAAGATATTTTTATGTGTGTGCAAATGAGCACATATATTATCCAACTTGTCATTAGCTTATCTGAAACTTGACATGTAGTATAAATTGTTAATGATGTGCAAATAACGTTGCAAGCACTGAGAACTGTCAAAAGTATATAGCAGGGCCAAAAGTCAGCACAAAAAAGTAAATGGGGAAACTTTCAATGGAATAATCTCTCCTGCTATCAAAATGTAGTTCACTTTACATGGCACTGAACAGGTGAGAAAGTAGAAAAACCCTTCTTTCACAACAGTACTGGAAGAGAAATAACTGATTCTTTGAATTAATCCTGGCATAGTCAGTCCTAGTCCTTCATTCATGACAGAAAAGTTCAGATTCCCATGTCTTTGAGTACTACTGTAGGCAACTGATCTCTAAGCAGGATATTACACTCCAGTGCCATCTTGATTTTACACTGTTGTTACATTTTGATACACTGGTTTGTGTAAACAAGGGTTTGTTGGTGTGGTGCTTTTTGGTGTGTGTGTTTTGGGTTTTTTTATTAACTGGATGAGGAAGGATCTAATTTATAAGCACTATTAAATATTTACACACCAAGATTTGAGGAATAGCTGCTATATGCCTAGAGTTTGACAAGGATTATATGTTTAATAGCAGAGCAAGAAAACTGCACTCTGTAATACAAAAGTATATCCCAGGAAAGAAGGAGGGAGGGTGGGAAGGATACTGCCTAGCTTCTTTCTTATAACATATTCAGATATCACAACTTCTGAGATAAAGAGCCAGATGTTGGTTTCCACTTTGTGTAATGATAAGCAGGGTAGTGTTGTTCATTCCATCTAAAAGAAGGGAAGGGTCAAGTGTCTCCCCATATCAGACACGTATCAGCATGGATACTCTCAAGACATCACACTTTAACCACTACCTCTTGCTCAAAAGTGCATAAAATCAACATCAAGCTCATCCTGACTTCTAGTAGTTACAACATAAACCAGAAGGTGCCTTACTGAGGCTAAGGGAATCATATAAATGAATCATATAAATGATTTGCAAAGCAAAAGAAAACACAGTAACCTCTGTAGCCTGCAGCTTATGTACTCCTTGTAAATATGCGTGACCAAAAGTTTACCCAACCTCCTTGTCTGAGAAAAGATTTGCTTTGTAAACAGCACATTTCAAAGTCACATTTTACATCCAGCACACATTTATACTGAAGTGCATCGTACTAGCAGCTCTTGGCACATCAGTCACCTGCATGCAGCATTGATTCTCTGGCTAGCAAAGCTGCCCTACTTCCTTAAGACTTTTAGGCTTCGCATCAGTTTTAGATCTCAGTGCTCTCTGACTGAGGGTTAACACAATCTAGGAAGCTTGTGCAGAACATCAGCTCTTTTCGACCAAAAAAAGACAAATATATTTCACATTAATGGTTTTTACTGAGTTTGCAGGAATGCTGCACCATTCAGTGTTATTATGTGTTGTCTCCAAAACTCTGGGTCATTACTATGACTACTAAGAAAGTTGTTAAGACTTTTTGAAAAAAACCTCATTTTACTTGTATGTGGTTTCATAGAGTGCTCTGGTACTCACTGGAGAAACATGGAAGTGAAAACACAAAGAACAGGGGTGAAGAGCCAAACTGCATGGCCTTAGCCATGAGAAGAATATGTGGAAAGCAAAAATAGTAACAGCAATAAAGACTTTCAAGAGCCAAAGTTGGATGTCCTTCAGGTTACATTAATTCAAAATCAAATTTCTGCCTTAAGGGAAAACAAGTTAACAAGAAATTTGTCCAAATGCCCTATTTGTAAATCTTGCTGATTCAAGTTAGGATCTGCCAAATGATTGCTACATGTAAAATCAATCTTCAGATTCAAAACTTTCTTACTGTATTTGTATTGTATTCATATGCAGAAGCACACAGTGCATTATTTCTACTGACTCCATGGAAGTGAACATGCCCAAGAAATTAGCCAAGAGACAAAGTTAGGCCACAACATCTATTTAAAAGAAATGTGGATCTCATAATCTTAAGGACATAGATTTGTCAAATAAGCACATAAGAAAGGGAAACTTCCAAGGCATCATGTAATGAACAAAGGAAAAAAAAATACACGTTGGAGAGTATAATGATAGCTATTAATCCTGACTAGAAAACAAAATTTTCCTATCACGTAAGTAAAATAAGGATTCATTTCAGGCCAGTTAATTTCAGAAAGCCAAACCAATAACTATTGGGCTATAAAGTCAGTGGAAAAGCAAACGATTAATGTAAAATTTTCCAAGGCTCCCGAAGGCCTCAAAGATGTGCCAAGGCATGGAATACAACAGGACTCACATGCTTTTTTGTCACTCCTTTAAAATCTCTCCAAAATACTCCAGTTAATAGAAGTGGTCTTTTTGAAATATAACTGAGACTAGGTTGCTCTCAGGAGAGAGAAAAGCTGATGCTATCAGGACTACTGGTAGTTTGGAAATAGCTTGGTTAATATCCAGGGTATGATACCTTACATCAGCTTTTACATTTTGAATAACAAAGTTGCTAGAGAGACTTGAGTTTCAGGGAAGGAAAACAAAAAACTTCCTTTACTTTAACTTTCTGGACCATTCCTCACCTCCTAAGAAGGTGGAGCATGGCACTGAATGATGTTCATTATTTTCCAAAGAAGATGAAAATGAAGAAGGTGCTGAGAGATTATGGAGTTAATTCTTAATTCTTTGTTCTAGTGCTCATTCTTGTTATGCCCTGGATTAAAACAAACAAAACAAAAGAAGCTACAAAACACAGGTGAGAAATACATCAAAGAGCAACAACAAATACTGAAGAAGAAAAGAGGGTTGGTCTAACAAAGCTGGGGAAATCAAGGACCTTCACACTTTCCATGTAAGTGATATGATTGATTTTTAACATTATCACAGATTTCAGGCGATACAAGTCTTCTGAATTCAGAAATAGATTTCACAAAGATTGACAGCTTTACTATCTACTCAAAACCACAGTGCTGATATTGGAACAGTGGGGAGTCCAAGCAGGGCTGCTATTAAGCTTGGGCAATTAATTGGCCTTCTCTTCTAAACAAAACAAAACAAAATCAGAGGAATAAAATTCACATTATCTTGCTGGTCATTTTTTTGTCTTTGCAAAAGTGACCTTTAAAATTTATTATAAAGGATCTCGATTAAATGTTCTGATTTACAGCCAGTAAAAGCACAGGAAAGTCCTATACCTTCGCTAGCACAAATATAGACAACTGCACTAGTTTTTCAGTTTTGATTATTAATAAAACACTTGATTAAAAAAAAAAAAAAGTCTGTTGCATTAAGACAACATTGAGGAAGTGTTTGTCAGAACAGTAATGGTCATCTTTAGAGAACACCAGATCATTAGCTTTGTGAGATGGCAACCATTCCCCAAAGAGCCAATTTCAAATTCTGCAACAGAGACAGGAATGAAGCGTTTTGACCTTGTATTTTGGAGACAAAAAAAAGCCCTCTAAATAAAGTATGGACTTAAAAATGCACACATTTGCACCCACAATGAAAATCCTCTGAAAATATACAGAAATAAGAATGTTGTCAATTCATGAAGTGCTTTTTCTCCTGAAAAATGTTTCACTCAGGAGAGGAAATAGGGGTGAGATTCATCTAAGTAAATGCAAACACCTACAATGCCCTAAGGCTGTAGCTGTATAGGGATGTGACTCATCTTAATGTAAACATCTGAAGTAAATCAAATAAATGATACTCTCAACCTGCACACTGATCTATAGAGCACAAAAGGAGCAACTGTGAATAGCTAGCTGCAGACCTCTAAGGCTCAGCAAGATGAATCACAGCATGGACGTTTACATTTTCTTAACAGTGCTACTGTGGACAGGCAATTTATCCCTTAATCCCTTGTCCCTTCTCCCTTGTAAATGTTGTATTTTCTACATCTTTTCTTAGTTATAATTTGAGAGAAATGCAGTAACTGTTGTAAGTCTGAAGTACCTACATCAAAACTGCCTGTAAAGGATTATGTGTGCATGCATGGATCCCTGGATCCCTTGCTGTGAAGGGAAGGATGCCATGGTATTCTATCTGATTATACACACATCAGGAAAACATCTAAAATATTGTCAAAAGCAGCCTGCAATACTTTTGAGTAACATAAACTACAGCTGCTGATCCAAAAAGCTACTAATGGTTTATGAGCTGTATATTGATGGGCTCAAAAAAGAGAGTGACCTCAGTTCCTAGAGAGCCCTTTGTTTTCTCCTGCAGTAGGAATAACACACTTCTCCAGCAGAACTGTAATTTCCATTTGTTCACTCGACTGCCCACCTAGAACAAGTCCACAAGAAGCGATGTGGGTTCAGTGCTAGAAAAAGGAAGATGTAAATCAAACCTCCGGCTCCGATGTTGCACTGGGAGCTCATTTAGAATGCAACAGGAGGAAGAGTTAGAAGTCCGATTAATATAATACAAATGAAAGGAGAGTTATTACACTAAATGTGATGTTTGAGAAATGCTACACTAAACAGAGAATGAAGCAGAAGGCAGCCAAAGCTGTTTTGCTGACTCTCACGTGTGCATATATTGTGCTCTCAAGAAACCATTTGAATCATAATTCTGCAGTAAAGCTGGTAAGCAATTTTCAGTTAGACTCCCTCACCTCTCTTTCCCAAACTTCTCTGGTTGCGCACACACTTCTACAGCTGGCCAGATGTTCACTGCTTCATGTTGTCATGGGGAAAGAAGTATGCTAAAATACACAGACCAATAAAAAACAGTGCCAGTGTTGCTGAACATGTTGGAAAAGGGCAAGTTCCCCTATTGTGATGTAGCAGGATTTTACAGAGAGCAACTGTCCGGGAAAGGAAGAATAATTACATGGGAAAATTATAATAACATGGGTAGAAAAAGGACAGTGCAATGAACACTGAGTTGTCACACTGCTGGCTGGTGTTTCTCTCAGTGACTGGGAGCACCACCTCTCACTAAGCTTTGGCATTAGCTTCACAGAACATCACAGTACTACACAGGATGGCGTGTATGTCTGACTTCTGAGTTCAAAACCTGGGTCAAGAACCTCATGCTACTGTTTCTATCACACTCACTAAGAACACTTCCTGAACAGGACTTATGCATTTGTGAGAATGCAACCACAGCTGCACAATCTGTTCCCTTTCCTTGCTCCCCTCTCTGTTACAAGACAGCTTTGAAGAAGTACACGGAGTGAGACAAAGTAAATGCTACCTGAAGATCTTTGAGATGCAACAGCCACCTCATCTGTCACAGTGACTTGTTAAACTATTGAACCTAAAAGGTGACAATTAAATATCAGCACAATCATTTATCTGCTGATCATTTAGCAGAAATATCAAGCCTGTCCTACAATCCAAACTGCCTCCCACACAGTGCCAGGAAGAAAATTGAATCCTGCAACAACACAAAGGGAAGAATGGCTGTTTCTAGTCCGTACTCTCATCTTCCCTCCTGTTGAAAGACTAAATTTAAAACTTCCTTTCTTTTATGACTTGCTAATGTGAGAAAATTATTCAGATTTAAATAGAATGCAAATTTAAACTGGTACAGTTATTCTTGTGTAATTCTCTCTATTAGCTGAGACCACGTTCTCATATAACTCAAGTTTACCTGGGCAAGGAAGGATACAGGAGTAGCTTAAAGAGCCACAGTTTCTAGGAATAAAAGCATGTAAAGCAGTGTTACAAGAGCAGTCTGACTGGTGATATAACCAGGGAACAGGAAGGTCAGAGGGACAGGAATGAGAAGCTGCTCTACAGAAGTGGATAATGACATAAGCAAGAGAGAAGATTTATCTCCTCCTCATGGTATTTTGTATAAAACGGTACAGCTGGGGATAAATGACAGGGTGCTGCTTTTACAAATCTCAGGCAAGGAGTAACCTAAAGCTGAGCAGCAGTCAATGCCTTCCAGGACCACTCCCCTGGCAGTCAGAAGTAAGCAGTCAAGGCCTCCCTCCTCCCACCTCCACCAGCCCTCATCCCTGCAGCATGGCTCCTTGAAAGCTCTGCAGAGACCCTCATCTTTCTTCCAACCCTTTGTCAAGATCATACTTGCTACCCTATGTGTATTGGCAACTTATCGCTGCTCCCTTTGCTGTCTGCATTTCTTCCACGTGAGAAGCTAAGACGCATGACAGGTGCTGTTCAAGGACCACTTTTCTTGGGAGAAGGAGTGGCAGGGATGGATGGGAACAAAGCATACAAAGAAAAGACTACTAGGGCTTGTGTAGGATGAGGACTAAAACACAAGATCTATTATTTTAAAATATAATTTCACAGTTATCAAACATTTCAGGTTCTTTGATCATAAAACCACAGAGCTGGTAATGGTCAGACACAACAGATGTCTGATAGAGAAATCGATGTCTGTCCTCTCAGCAAACACTTTGAGTATTAATGCTACTGTCTCTATCATGCTCACTAAGAATGCAAGTGCCCTTGATGCTTTGTCAAGGCTTCTGTAAGTACCAAATACCTAATTTAATAACAAATGTTGAAGCAGTTGTAAGAAGTATTCAACAACATGAAAAGCAGTGTTTGTATCAGCAGCTGCAAATGGAGATCCACCTGCGATCTGAGACTGGAGAATAAACAATGCCAAGAAGTCAGGTCCTTAACCTTGCAACTGTCACAGCTCTGTTAAAGTTCTTTATGTTTCTTTTTTAATGCCATTTTTCCTGTGTATTTTTTGACTTTCAAATGAAACACCCTCCCCACCACCATGTTCAGGCATGTCATTGAAAGACTGTGTTACAGCTGTTGCATTTCACTGAATTTAAAACAGTCTGGGTAGAAGCAGTGAGAAAGAATTTCTTTTTTAATGCTCTGATACAACCCACTGATTGTGCCATCTGTCCGACACATGATGAAGAATCTCCAAACAGAGAATAGCTGTGGGGGACATAATACAGTATTTGTAGATCTATGCTTGGTAAGAGATAAGAGCTTGTATTAAAAGAGCAAATTCAACTTATTTGAACACAATCTATTAGATATGCAGTATGTTTCCAGCACAAAGTGAGGAAAAAAACCAGCAGAACTGTCCAGATGGAGGGGGAAAGTACTGCCAAAGGCAGGACAAGAAAAAGGTGCTTGCTCCTGTGTGAAGACCATGTCGATGCAATCTGCCTATCATGAGCATAAAGGAAGATGCTGGGAGTTTTAAAGATGTCTTTCTGCAATGCAGGAAGTCACACAAAGTATAAAAAATACACAGCTCAAATTACTATGGAAAGAGTGAGCAAAACTGTGCTAATAAAAGTGACAGAGTTAAGTGCTTCAGCTAAGTATTTAATAGGATTGTAACAGCTACCTCCATAAATCTGTCCATACCAAATATCAATTATGTAGGGATCTCTCTCACGGCAATAATTTCTCTAAATTGGCCCCTCACTGGCATCTCTCCAATTATTTTTAGTAGTAAGGATAATATGTCTTTATCCTTTTGACTGGCATAGGACAACATATCTTCAAAGAGTCTGATATATTTATAGGTCATTTCACCTCAGAAAAACCTGTGGGTCATGCAGGAATTTTAAAGACCCAGAGAAGAGCAGCAGAGATCGGAGACAGGCAAGAACTGTAGCCGTTCTGCAGCTCTGCTTGGATCCTTCTTTGAAATACATCAGGTTCTCCTCAGCACTGACTTCTGCTGCAGTGAAAGGGCTGGGGCAATGCCTGAGCACCATGACTTGCATGACTCCTTCGTATGTCCAGGAGCTGGCCAAAGGCCAGAGGAGTAGCTTTTAGGCTGTGGAGATTGACGGTCTGTTCAGAGTCTAACCACCTGCAGATCTCACAGGCTTAATCTCCTCCCTTCTAAAAATGAATTGTTAAAATCCCAGTCCCTAGAGCTGGTCAGAGCCCTTCAGCACCACTACTGTTAAATCTGATGAGAACAGAGGCATTTTAAAGTCATTAGATGTTTAAGTGCTCGCTTAGAGTGAACAGAAAGAGCTTTTCCTATACATCTAAAGACAAAAATAAAACGTAAAATATTAAATGACCATTTTTTTCCCCCCACAGAATTTAAATCATACAGAATTGGAAGTACAGCCCACAAGCAAACACAGCATATTAAATAAAGAGCAAGTCAGCTGCCTGTGGTTTGATTACAAGATCTTAAGAGTTTCACTTGGAAAGGCAAAAGAGCTTGTAAAATGAGCAAGACAAACAGAGAAACAAATACCTGAGACCAGACATGTGAAACCAATGCACCCTATATACTTCAAAAACTGACCAGTGGCTACTACATTTTCTCTCCAAGTATCCTGACTTGCCTAAAAATTGCATTCTACACAGTGGGGAAAACCTGCAAGATCAAAATGCCACAGGAACAAGAATTGGACAAGTTAAGAACGATCCAGTTCTGTACAGGAGGGATTTACAGACTATTAACATAACCATCCAGTTACAGGCTATTAATATAACCATCCCATCAACTTACTAAGTTCAATTCTAATTTCCAGTGTGACAGCAGACATTGCCTTCAGACTTCATTTTGCTGAGCACTGTATGAAAAACACATGACCATACCAATCCTGAAAAGACTACCAAAGGAACCCAGACAGAAGGTGGGAGGAGCAGCAAACCAACAGGAAGTGCAGTCTTCTGCTGCAGTTACATAGCGCATTCAGCGACCCAGTCAGGAATAACACCATTAGCTTTTGTACAGAATTTTTCATCAGTAGACCTGACAGCATTTATAGGATGGCGTTGCTCCTGTTTTTGAAGTGGGGAAAATGAAGCACAGAGAATGAAGAACAGAGAAGTACGCTTGGAATGGCCCCAGGTTACCCAGAAAAACCTGAAAAAATGCCTGAGTCTAATGACAGTTCCCACCCACTGGACTATGATGTTTCTAATCTAAAATATAATTGAAACTTGTAATAGAATAGAATAGAAACAACTTTTTCCTATGAGGTCAAATGCAGACAGAATAAAGAAACAACTATCCAGAACACAGAAGTGGATATTCATAGCAATGAGTACTCATGTTGACATCAGATCACGAGAATCACAGAAGAGCTAAACACTTCTTCGTACATAATGAAGCCGGTTTCCTCCTCCATAACTGAGAAAGACATGGGGAAAACCCAGTGTTGACGAGAGTGGTCCTTAAAAGTGAAAGGTCCTCAATAACGCTTAATAAATATTAAGAATTATTAGATCATTTCCTGAGGTGACAGAGACACCCAGTAATTCCTAAGCCTTCAATTGGCTAATACTGACACTAAGTCCTTCCTCCTGCTTCAGACTGTGGACCTGTGACATGACTTGTCGGTATCATTAAATAAAGGAGTTATTTTCTTGATGATGTGTCCGCGAAACTATCTGTGTAGTAATGACCATAATAAATCAGATTAAAAGATAGAGGTGTCAGTTCAAAACCAAAATTTTAAAAAGTAGGGCTGATGTAACTTATGAAACAAAAACCTTCAATATAACTTAATCCAGGTGCTGCCTTTTTCCAATGTGGCTATAAAGAGACAAAACATATTAATATATATTTAGATAACTTAAAAAGGATTTCCTGGGTTTAAAAATACTTTGTCACAAATGCAAACCCAAAGAAAAATGAGGCATCCATCCAGCAGAAGCACAAATACACTTGTCTACTTCTAGGCCAGCCTGTCTGACATGTCTGCTCCTCTCCCCTACACAAAGAAAAGTTTTAGATTCTCTGGTTAACTAAAGATGTGGTCTAATTTCAGAACTGATTGATAGTTCATCTTTAAAGCACTTAATGAACCAGCTGTGATGCCATCCTTTCTGGAGACCCCTCTCGCTCCCCAAGTCTCCATTCCTGCTAAAGACTGAGGCTCCGCAGCTGTTTGTTTGCTTATTTTTCCTGCAAAACACCCTTTCAAAAACCAACACAACGATGGACTCATTTGCTGTGATGAGGAAATACAATCTACTGAGACCTATCACAAGACTTTTAATGGTTTTACCACTAGTTAGCAAGTTGCCCTGGATACCACTATACCGAGTAGTTTATGTTAATACTGTCACTGAGATTGGCTGCAAGGTATTTAAGTACCTCTGATTTATGCCTCACAATTCTGAAGGAATTTAAACCAAAAAGGTTTAGGAAATAAGTGGTATTTACATACTATGAAGAGATGCTTTAAATACATACTTTGGGTTTTAGGCAAACAACCACCTTGGGGCTGATTCTAGGAGGAGGAAAATTTTATGAAAACAAGAAACTTCCTTTATGTAACATAAAATTCCAATGGAATGCTGAAACATTTTTTGGATCTCTAGAAACACTGGGGTTCTTCTCAAAATTGTTCATAAACCAACAGCAGCAATACAATATACTTGGAATTTATTCTAATTTTAGGATTTCAGTGTGCTTTTATAAACACTAATTAATTAAACTTCAGAAGGCTCCTGTGAGATACAGTAGGTGTTATTATACCTATTAAACACATATAAACTGGAGTTACAATGTTTAATTATGTTCAGAGTTGTTTCATTGTAAATTGATTTTCCTCTATAAAAGAAGATGCTGATTTGTCTATTCCTTTTAGAATGAGTTTTTATTAATTCAGTTTTAATAGGCAACATTTCACTGCACCTATGTTTGCACATGCATTTACTCATTTAGGGCTTAAAAATACACAGCCAAACAAAAGCTAGTAACATTCTGTACACCTACCTGGTCTGTGAGACAAACAAGCCGTAAAGCAGAACTATGAGTACTTACAAGAAAGGGCACACCCTTCTCACCAGAAGTCTCTTTTCCCCGATTTGCAATTTTGGTAACTTCCCAACCAATTTCAAAGGTAAGAACAACCCCATCTCTCACCCAGGCAGTTCTGACATAGCTAGAGTATCTCCCCAGGGAAATATTGTCCTGGACCCTCAAGACTGACTATACACATGAAAACACAAAAGGTGTTCCAAGACACATTTGTATCCTTTCTACTTTAATTATGGATGGTTCCATTACTCAAAAAAATGATCTACTCCTTCAGATCTTCCACCATCCTCACATCAAGAACATTTTTAACGGTTTGCATCTGCTGTGGACATTGCACGGTGTACGTAACATGCAGCCAGGGACAAGGCAACCAGGTAGGATTACATGCTGCTGCCCAGGCACTCTGAAGGAACACGGTGAAGTCACAGAGAGCTAGTGCTGAACAAGACCTGACACCATCTCAGCCCAACATGCTCCAAACTGAAATTGTGTATGGCAGAAAGTAACACTTTTTCATCAGGTTTTGATTTAGCACAGTTCAGTTTTGCCGAGTATTCCCTGCTGGCTGCATTTCATCCAAGTTCCAGAAGAACAGGATGCATTTAGTAATTATCTAACTGTAATACCAATTGGTAAGTCCTTCAAGAGCAGACAGAATAATGAATATGTATGTGTTCCAAAACTAAAGCATGCAAGGCAATACAATTCTATTAATAATTAGCTCTACTTTGATATAAAATGCCATCTGATTGTATCAGGCAACCTGCATCAGTTAGACACAAGAGGATTTGATTTGTTGCTTTTGGTTGTTCAAGAAGCAAATTCTCTATGGAGAAGAATGTGCTCTGCTTTGCCTCTGAGACTCTGGAGTTCCCATGTAATTATACTGTGATTGTCATTCCCAGCCAGATTAGTGACAGTGGAGACTAAAATCGTCATCTCCCGGCTCTGGCTGAAACTATATATTTGAATCAGCCTCTACTAGATCCAGCGAATCTTGGTCTGACAAGGCAGAAGGTCTGAAATACTAAGTACCATAATTTAATACATTTTTCTTTCCAAGACAAAACACTGCATTTTCAAGCAACGGGATGATTTTTCTTCTTCTGCAGCAACACAACCTGCTAGTGCTCTACATTAGCTGAAACACTGATTAAGTGGCAGGAGCTTCTACATTGTCTCTTGCCATCAATTTATCACATGGGGAAAAATCACTTATTTCACATCACTCATTACATACCGCTCTTCCTACAACTTGATTCCTGAAAACGAAGAATTTTAACTATCCTGCTGAGCACAGAACTGCCATTGCTTGTCACAAAGCTGTTCCCCTACCTTTCTGTAAGGCCCAAGACACAAGACAAAGAACTATTCATGTTTAACTTTCAAGTCATGGACTATTTAGCTTCCAGTATATGTCTATGCTGAAGTGGACAGAGTCATTTAGGCTGCAGAAGCATAAAGAAAAGGCAACTATGGGATGTGGATGGCGCAACTCACACAACACAGAATAACACTCTGTAAACAGAAAGATTATATCAGAAGCACCACTTTTGGACTAGAGACTGTACCTGCTTGTAGTTCCGCCACAGCTCAGTTGGTCATCTTGGATGATTAGGTATTTACCTCCAGGGGCTTTAGTTTTGGGGAATAAGCTTCTGCCAATGCAGCATAAAGAGACTGGACCGCGAGGTTTAAGCAAATTACTTATCTGAACTCACAGGTTTAACTGCAAGGCCCAAGCAAACCATCTATTTGAAGTCAAACATGCCACTAATGCAGGTTTTTATGGATACAGTGGAAGAATTCACTATTACAACTAAAAAGCAAGAATAGGACAAATTAGAAAGCATGCTAAATATTATACATTTGTTAGTTATTCACCCACAGTTGTAAACTTACAGCATGCTAAATATTTGATTACCACTCCAGGTAAGGGCTCTCAATCTTAGAAAAGTGACCTTGGCCGATGTCTTGACCAAGGGGGAAGTGTCTCCATATAGGAGAGCGTTGGACAGGCAACTCCTCATTCCTAAGCTAAACTTTAGGACTGTTACCCCTGCTTTATGTGACTGATTATACAGTTTGAATACACAGTCTTGTGGCTGAAACCCTCCAGCTGGTTATAGCAAAACTATGCCCGATTGAATTATGCTCTCTAGGTACACCTAAGCTGTCGGCTGAAACCACCACTGAAGCCCTCCAGGCTCTCCTTATCTTTCTCAGGAAGCTTAAGAGTGGTCTGAATTGAGACTCGAGACACGGCATTTGTTGAGGAACTGCAAGACTCAGCTCAGGTTTCAGCTGTTTGGTGCAGCATTGCCCTGTTTGGCCTGGGGCTTATTGACAACTAAAGGCTAAGCCATCTACACAGCTCCCCATGTGTCATCTCTGCATCGACAGGGCCACAGACAGGCAAACCGAGGCTGAGTTACTTACACAAAACCCCGGGAGTTGCCTGCATACACTAGATGTTACTGAAACTTGCTTATGAACTATGAGCCAGGAAATCCACACAGCCAGAGCTAAGTACTGCAAACAAAAATAAACAAACAAAAAGGTATGAGCTACTTCAAAACAAATTGTACCATGAATTCCCTGAAGGTAGATTGCTCTGATTACCATATAATGAAGTGCCTCTGATAACATGAATCCGCTACCCCATATATCCCATATATATTTAAGTTGTGTCTACACTTACAGACATGTCTCCCATCCACGGGACCTTTATTTTTTTCTCTTTGTTTTTTCTTGTAGAGAACAGGCTGCACAGATTCCAGACCCAAGAGATGCACATACACACAAAGTTAAAAACTACTGCCCATAATGCTTCTCTTCTACATATGGGAAAAATTCACAACCCTTTGTTGGAGATTATTTCAATTACTTTCTACATTAGCTCTGTAATGCTTTAGTCAAAGCATTTGATTGAAAAATCAGACTGAAGAGAGACAAGTTTTACATTTACATGGTGATGGCTATATATATGGAAGTGAAGGCTATCATCCCCTTGATGTTCCTTGGAAGAAAGATGCTAAAATGCACTTTAGAATGTTGTGAAAAATAACACACTTTGCTTCCTATAACATAATTCAAGTACTTTCCAAATTGGAAGTTGAAATATTTTACAGATTTAGAGATAAACACATGACAAGGCAGATGCAAACAGGTTATTGAAATTTTGGTTATTACACAACAGACCAATGATCACAAGAATGACCAATCAAGCTGCAAATTATGACATAAGATGAAACCCCAAAAGCAGCATTTCTTCCAGAATAAAATACAGCCTGTCAGTGTTGGATTTTTTACCGCAAAGTGCAAATACATTTCACTCACCTTTCTTTCACATCACCCTGTATATAAATGTTATGTAGTAGCATAAAAGACACATAGTTATAAAGGTTGTGGTGAGAATTCTGCAACCTTATGCTCCTGCCAGCTGCTACTATATCTGCAGCAAAATAAAGAGACATTACAGCCTTTAGGAAGCACCATCAAGTGGCTATTACACTGTAGTTCTACCTTTCAAGTCAGTGATGCAACATTGCAAGAAGGTACCCATAGAACAACTAATCTGCAGTTTCAGTCCTAAAACTGATTTACATGAAAACTGTAACACTAAAAGCATCATGGGCTAGATGGAAGCCTTGTTCATGGCTATACCCTGCCCGAAAGCATTACCTCTGAGTCAGGAGAGATTATACACATCAGAGAAGATGCAAACAGAATGAATTTGAAGAGGTCTCAGAGTCACAAAATGGTTGGAAGGGACCTGTGGAGTCAATTTAATTATTTCTCAAAGAAGGCTTTAATAAAAGTAGTAGGGAGTTTCCACCCGTCAAGTGAGCTGCACCTGTGGTCAGCAACCACAGCTTACATTAAGAGTACTTAATGAAAGATGAGCTTCCTAAGGTATAATATAGCTATTGCTATACATACCTCTACTCTTACAGCTCAAGCTTTCAGGCACTCCTAACTGTTATGCTACATGTATTTACTTTACAGCCTCTGGAAGGGAAACTACAATCATACAGTGTTTCTGTTAAAAAAAAAAACAAACCAACAAACCACTGAACAAATGCAAACAGTTTTCTCTGCCAAAAATTCTGAAAGCTCAGGGTTAAGTAAGAAGGGAACCCAAATCATTCTGTGCTTGCAAGTCCATGCATTGGGCCCATTAACCCAATTCCATTGACATCTGCAGGTCTACAATGCCACCTTTCAAAACCTCAACTAGAAAGCACGTCTTCAAGTAATGGAGCAAAAGTCCTTCTCTGAAACGTTTGCAGCCAAAGCTCATTAAAATGCTGAGGCAGGCTCTCAATTGCCAATTGAGTTTGACAATTTAGAAAGCAATCAAATGCTTTATTTTACAGCAGCCCAATCCTGCACTAACAGAAAGAGCCTAGAAATGTTAAAAAAAAATAAAAATGTGTCAGGGTAAATATTTTCAGTGGAGATAAACACATATTATTGCTGTGGTACAGGCAGTACATTGTAAGAGGGAATGCTTTCTGAAGAAAGGTCTAGCAAGAAAGGACAATTGTCCAAGAAAGGACAATTTAAACTGAAAAGATGAGTCTCTAATCTTGGCAGAGGACAAACTCTTTGGAAGAGAAGACCAAAAGGAAGAACACAGCTGCTCTCTCCACAGAGGAAAGAGAGCAACAGACTCTAAGAAGAAAAGTAGCCACTGCCGTTGTTCCAAGGTCTTATCTTAGCTGGAAACTGACACAGGATCCCCAGGCAATGGTTCATAATAGGTATTTAGGAAAAACCTTTAAAAACAGGACAATATGGAGCAATTTTTCCCTCAGCACACCCTTCCTCAAAGAACTGTAACTTAGGGATTCCTTGAGGTGGAGACTGTATCACTGTGATTACTGGACCATGCTTCCTTAACTTTTTACAAGTTTTTCCTGAACCCATTTCTATCTGTGGTCAACACAGTATCCTGTGGCAACGAGTCCACAGGCCAGCTCTGCCTTGCACAATGGAGTCTGTCTGGGCATCACACAGCACGCTTGCTCGAGGGAGCAAAGACTTGAATGAAATAAGTCTTATCCCTAAAATTCCCTCTAATAATCCCCACACTCAAGAAAATCTCAGTCAGTTATCTCAAAAGTTAGTTGAGTATGTAGAGGTGCTCTCACACAGACAACTATCAGTTAAAGGGTTGTTAAAGTAGAAACCAAATATCATGCTTCATTTTTTAGGAAACTGAATTTAACTCCATTTTCACATCTACACAAGTGCTGTCTGCTCAGGGATGGATACATACAAAATGGCCCACTGCTGACCATATGCTCTAAGAAAAAGGCAGTATTTCTAAATATAATTTTATTAGATCCACTTTAGAAACAGTAATTATGTGTAACAATACTAAATACACCTCCAAAAAATTAAATATCAAACAATTAATTCCTTTGTCCCAATTTATTTCTACCAGGATAAAAACTAATCCCAAAGTGCAGGATACTAGGACTCCTACCTTTTGATCAGCTTCACTTACAATCATAGACCAGACAAATGCTCCATGACTCAATTTTCTCAATGTAGAGATTGGGAACGAAGCAGTTTCTCACAACAAAACCGTTTTCCAGCTAAGGTAATGCACTTAGTTTTGGTAAAGCGCCTACATAGATTGCTGATGGCAGGTGCCACGTAAGTGCAATGAATTATTTCCTTATGTTTCTCCACTTCCTCCTCTGCAAAGGAGGGAACTTGTCATTCTTCCTTTTATTAGCAAGTGCAGCTGGGAGTTAAATACGCTAGTGACTCCGACTGACTGATTTCACAGTGTTTATGCAAGTAAGCGGCAAGAAACAGTAAATCAGAGCATAAACAATTCTTAGGCTAAATGTGCAGATGAAAACCTAACACATTCTAAAAATTGTACGTTCCTGAAATTAGTATTCAGTTGGTACAGATCCCAATTTTATTTTCCAGTTTAATTTTCAAATAATTTCAGTACTAAAGCATAACTGCAGACTGCACAGGGAAAAAAATACTGAAATGGTTATTTCCCCCAAATTTAGAAACCATCTGTTTTGAAGTTCTGTTTGGCTAAGCAAATTACAGGTCTCACAGACCAGCTAAGTAGTTAAATACATACAGAATACCTTTTCTTCAGTGCAGGAGAAAAACGTCTTTAGCTGAGCTGTTTTGCATGGCATCTCCAATTTATCCCTTCTCAATTCTCTCTGGCATCTGTTTTGGTGGTGCTAGGGTAACAGTCACATCAGGGTGTTCCACAAAGGTTAATGCAGACAATAGCCTGGCAGCATCTGATGTGTAAGCAAACAGGACTACCATTTCCCTTGCATTGAAAAGGTCAATAAAATAGAACCTAATTCACTACTTCTATACAAGCCCAAGGGCAGGAACATGACAGAAAAGTTTCTTGTCAGTTCTACAATGCCACAGCAGAAATAACAGATGGATTTCATCACTGCAGGTGAAGTGAACAGAGCACAGAGGCTGCTAATGATCTGCAGCTTTTCTTTAGTAATATCTGCTAATTTTTTCATCAGTTAAGAGAACAATTTACATAGAATGAAGATTTAGCCTGTAATTTAATTACTACAGGTTACTTTTTGCATTGTATGATACACGAAAAGCTGGTATTAATCTCAAGCTGCTGCAGTAAAAATCCCTTTAATCTAGGCAACAAATGTTGTTACTGTGATTCACAATTAGCAAATGGCAGGTGACAAATCAAATAGAATTATAGCACAAATCAGGTTATAGAACCTCATATTCCACCCTGATCTTTTAGGGACATCCTTGTTTGTCTCCTTGTTCCCATCAGCTTCCAGTTACCCGAACATATTTGTTCCAAATGCCTCTTACAGTAGGGGTGTACAATATTCACTCCTGTAGCTATCAAACACTGCACTGTAAATGTTTCATAGACTTAAAAAAATTTACAGGGCAGAAGGTTGTCTTTAACTTGAAGAGATGGAACACTGGGAAGCTGAGAAGAAAGGTAGGAGCCTTGAGAAGCAACAGAAGAATAAAGAGAAACAACATGTCCTCCTTCTGAGCAGTGGATCTGTGGGTCTTCCCCGCCCAAAGCCATCATTCAACAGTGTTCAGTTTCCCCATCTGCACTTTCAAGCTCTACTATTAACACATCTTCCCAGATGCATTTGTATTCAGGCTCTGAACGACAGCTGGAAGAACTCTGACGCTCAGCCTGTTGATATCAATGGCAAAGTTCGCCAGTTACTCAGGTAACAGCTCTGTGGTTATCCCAGCCTACAATATCAGCCCTGTATTCTCTATAAAATGCTACAGTTTGGATTCATATTTGATACATCACCATTTTGCCTACAGGCTACATCCTTGCCCAGCAAGTGTTTACAACGGTACATAATGATAAACATATAAAGCCATCATCAATCATTCATCAGTTACAACTGCTATTTGCATCCATTTATCTAATCACAGTCTGCAGTAACTGCTGCACTTAAGCAGTTCAAAACCACTTTAAAGATGGAAACGTTGAGGATAACTACTACATAATTGCCTTCACATTTTGTAGCACTCTGCTAACTTATATTTCTGTCCCTTTTCAGGTTTAATGCATATTAAATAAAGAGGAATTATTATTTACATACACTCCCACTCACCTACACACTCGCACATACTGACTGTGACAGTGCAGGAGAGAAATGGCACAGCAGTCTCATAAAGTCTATTTAGCACACAACTCCATCTGTCTCAGATACTCAGCCCTCTAGTCTATCACTGCTGCTACTTTAAATGCATTGAATTTCACACCTAACTATAAAACAAACAATCAACAAAACAACAACCAAAGAGACAACCCCCCCCCCAAGATCACCTGTCAGAAAATTATTTCATATCTGTCCTGGATGTCAGAATTTATTTTCAGCCCTCCCTTCCTGTTTCTCTTTTCAACTCTACTAATTAGAAGATGCCAAATGGTTGGTCCTGAGCTAGTAACAGCTTAAGGGACAAATAAGTTCCCAGGTTGAGAAGCTAGACAAAAGAGGACAGACAACATTGTAGTCACTACAGAACAAACTGACTTCATTTGCTATATTACATAAATAATGGATTCCCCTGTGAGTGGAAGGAGTGATATTTGTGTGTGCTTTCAGTTCTTCTGTCTTTGAAAAAAATATAGTATCTAGCTTTCTGAACAAAAAATTAGCCTTTGTCTGAAGAGCGCTCTAAAGATTTGGGGGAATAAATTCAACTCTCCCTGTAATGCCAACCCTGTCATTCCAACCGGTGAGCCAAGCTAACACAGAACTGCTGCTTAACTGTTTTCTCTGCATGTGTGCTTAGGTGACAACATAGGAGGACATCCTCCCCTTCTCCCCTCTTATTAGGCTGACTCTTAACAGAGAGGGCAGCTGACAGGGTGCTTACTATGCCTAATATTCACAACATGATCCCAGATGGACTTTGAATTCTCTGGTGCTGTTTTTCACCTCTGTGTGCCTATGAGATGCTGTAGTAGTTCATAAGCTTGCTAGGAAAGTTAGCTGCACTTGCAGCTTTTCTAGTAATAGTTGTACTTAAAAAAAGCAAACAAACAACAAAACCAAAACCAAAACTAAATGCCAACACTTCAGGCTTCTAAGAGAAAGTTAATAATGGGTGTTGTTGATGAAAGCTGTCCTAAAGACATTGCAGATTACAGGTGTAGTGGGTAAGCACACAAACCACCTTCAGTTTGGGCAGCCCGGGTGACAGAATCAACTTCCCCGTCAGCAGCTGCAGAGAGGAAGACCTGCAGCCCAGCACATCAGTGAGGGCTCAGCCAGAACTCCCATCCTCATCCTCCAAATCTGCAGGCATCTGCTAAAAACTTCCAGTACTCCCGTACCACAAATGTCAACTGTGCTGTGACAAAAAAAAAGAAACAGACAAAAATCAACCAACAAAGAAACCCAACCAAAAAAGCCCCTAGAATGTATGAAACGCAGGCTGCACAACTTATTCTGTAGATGGCACTGCACGTTAAACAATGATTTTCTTCTCTTTCTACAATACAATGAAGATAATAATCCAGATGCAGCCTCTACACATACAGAATGTTCATTTATTTAAAACCAGGAATCATTCCATGGTATTAACTTCCAAGTGTAACTCCAGAAGTCATCTCCCAACTGCAATTAATTATGTTTATCCCTGTAGTACTACCAGGCAGGACTGGGAACACTGTACAGACTCAGCATAGCAGAAGATACCTGTCCCAAAGAGTTAAGTTGACAAACAGCAGGAGAAAATAAAGTGTACAAATGTGAGCTAATGATGTGTTCCAGCCTGACTGCTGGATCCCCAGCCTGGTGTGCTGTCTACTGAGTCAGAAAGTGGTTCTGGGCCATGATGGCAGTTAAGGGGGTTATTGTGTCTTTATTTATTTAATTAGGTTTTTTTTGTTTATTTGTTTTAAAGATGCCTTCATTATTAGTAACTTCTAAAGGATTTGTTGGAAATGGCATTAGAGGTAAGCCACAAAACTGGCAGAGAAATTCAGGAAACATGGGTGCAAAACCAAGACTGACAAACATTTAGGGAATCCTTACCCTGGGGAAGTTAGAGAATGGCATAAACTGGAGAAACTGAATTTCCGGACAGCTAGTAAAAATCCTCTGAGACACCAAAGTAATTGTGGAGGCATTAAAAAGAACACAAGCTAATCCAAAGATTCACTGAGAAACAACATTTGCTTGAGACATTTGGGATGTAAAATTAATTACCAGCAGGAGAGCCTCAAAAACCCAAGACAAGTCTTAAATGGTACAGGTCTGTTCCAGAACTACAATAACAAACACACAGGGTAACAATAGGCAGCAGCAAAGAGAAAGTGGCACACACAAGCTCTGAACAACCAATCAACCTTCCTGCTGTACATTGCAAATGAGCAATATAAATCTCTACAGAAGCTCACAACAGAAAGCTGTCCTTCAGAGTATTGCCAGCATGTGTTGATTTGCGCTTGCCAAAAAAACATTCTGCAGGCTTTTGGAATGTTAAAAGGTAAACACATCAACCCTTCATATTTTAAAATAAAAAGGAACAATACTTAATTATTCTAGTACAACTAAGATTTATGTTGATGTTTGTATTTCACACATTTCAGCCCATGACATGATGCGGAAAATATTCCCTGTTCCCCAGTGAGTGCTTTGCATTGGCTGCATACACGGTTTGAATGTGGATTGAAAATCTTGTTTTACATATGGCAGGCAAAGACACGAAAGGGTGGCAATTTTTAGCACTGTCAAAAAAAAAAAATTCAAATCCACTGTGGCTGATTCAATCTAGCCAGAGTGATTTGTTCTCTTACAACTATGCAGACATGTACCATATTCTAATGCTTTTGGCTATTTTAATGAAAACTTTATGATTGTTTAAATATTCTGGTAAGTATCCAGAACTTTTTTTTTTTTTTTCAGAATCCTCATGAAAAATTTACTTGATGCATGGACCTGACAGCTGTATTGGTAGGAAACCACATCTGTTACACTACAGGTAAAGAAGCCAGATGCAAGAAATATTTCAAAGTCATTTGTCTTACCATGTCTTCATATTTTGCCTAGACATTCAACAGTAAAATCAGAAGAAATTAATGTAAATTACTGCAGTCAACCAGCAATACATAAAAAATGTGCAGTGCTAGGAAAGGGAGCTTTCCAGCATTGGTGGGTGAGAAGAGATATTTGAACAGGAACTAGCACTGACAGCTAGCCCCAGAGACTGAGATTAAAGTCACTACCACCTTATTTTACATACAGAAAAGCCATTTCAGGCATTTTGTGTAGCTTCTCCTCCTGTAGAATAATCTGACTTGTTGTAATTACTTTTTGCCCATGCTTAACTTAACCCACTGAATAATCCTTTTATATTCCATGGAACTAGCTGCATGTATGAAAATACATGGATGCCTAAATCATCTGATGAATCAGGACTTAAATTAGCCCAGTTCAAAGGCAGGGACAGAGGCAGGTCCAGATTAGTAATATTAACATCAATGTGCTATTCTCCCATTAATTCCACAAGCTTGGTATTGAGTTCTAGTGTTTTCATAAAGCATGAATTCTTCATCATATGTTGGATATACAGTCCACTTACAAGGGCTTTACAGTGATTACTTGTGGTGGTCAACTGAAGCTTATCTTGTAAAAACCTGTTAAATGATACTCGTTTCCATGCCAGACACACTTGACCCAGCTTACATGTGTTTTAGGTAACATTTTTTAAATTAAAGCTATTCTGGCCATTACAGAACAAAAAGAAAGAAGCACGTATGAAGAAAGCAAGGAACGATTAATTACTGAGTGGAAGAGAGGGTTGGATAAAGTTATTGGGATAAAAACTAAAATTTGACATGTGAAACAAATGGAAAACTGACCATGCTTCAGCTTCAACTGACTAGACTAAACAGACTAGCTCCAAAATCAACTCACAAAAATTATTAAATATTGGTTGGGAATATAACACCTGTTAAAAACCAGAATGTTAATGTTTAAGCTGTCATCATCCAATATCAAAATGCACAAGGAAACACTTTGAACAATACTGACACATTCATGCCACAGCTTTTAATTCTACATTAAGCTTTTCAATGCATAAAACAGATTCAGGATACCAAAGCTCTCTATAATTGTGGTTTGCCTTTTTTTTTTTAATTTTTACTGTATCAGTGCTCTATTAAATGGAAAAAAAACCCAACCTGATATTTCTTCTAACAACTTGCTTTGTCCCAGCTTGTTTTTATAAGAAAAACAAACCCCATCTTTCTCTCCAACTCCTCTGCTTTAAATCAAGAGCAAGCTCCTGATGAGTGTTCATGCAGCTGATTAGAAAATTGTCTTATAAACAGCATCATTAAGTGGTATGCCAATCAGCAGTGATACAGTGATATTGCTGGTGCCTGTGTAAATTACAGAGTTATGTCCCATGCTCGGGAAACCTAAATGTACAATTCCGAGATTTCTTATTGGCAATTAGATTATAAATGCTGTGTTCTAATGCTTAACAGCATGAGAATATATTTATCACAATCTCTATCTGTAGATTACAGAAAGAAAAAAAAAATCTAACTGGAGCAGACTTCCTGAAGAAGCTGTTATGAAGGAACCCCCAACAATAGAAGCTTATAAAAGAGCAACCTTTTTTTTTTTTTCAGTTTTTCCAGGAGCAGTGCCATAAGAAAGCTATATGGGTTGTAAGATTTCTTGTTATCCATTCCATCCATTCCCATTTCTCTGGATTTACTATTTGTTTTATGACATATATCACTACCCACTTAAAATATACTAAATATATTTGAGTGTGTTTGAAAGGTTTAATTTGTTTTATCGATATTTTCTTATTAAATACAAGGAAAAGCTTCAAAATGTAGATAACACAGGAATCTCAGCTATCACATACAAATGTAGACTTGTACTGATACACCTTGACATACAACATACCCAGTTACTTGTTAACACCACATGGACCCCCATTCACTCAGATATAATAAAAATGACAGATGACTCTTAAGATATGCTAAGGGCGCAAAGTCATGGACTTGATTGCTGTGAGATTCCAGAGTTAAAGTTTGTCTGTTAAATTCTAATTCAGGTTCTTTAGTCTTCAACCTTCAATTATACAGTCACATTAATGAAGCAAGCCAGACTCTTTCAGTAAATAGTATTCTCTTAACTGACACACTTTGAGCCCTGATTCATTGTAGGGCTTTATGTCTTATTTACTGCATAGATCTAAACTGCATCGAATGCATGCATAGTAAATTCCTCACAGGCCTCTGTATGTTGCTCGTTACAATAGAATTGATAATGCCATGGCACCTGTTAAGCGGTTCCAGAGGAAAAGCAGAGACACATTAACAGCTAAAGTGGCTATCCTAAAGATGATACCACAGCTTTCATTCTGGAGTATTCTGTGCTTCACAGGACCAAGGCAGAGCTCTCTGGAATGTCAGGGTGCCGAAAACTCAGCTACAAGAAATGAATGGCTAACTTGCAAGCAGCTGAAGTATTTGCATAGAGTAAAACCTCCAGCCACAAGAAAATCCCTCATTTCAGCAGTACTTCTCCCCAGGTGTCTCAGCTTCTGCAGTGGGATAGGCTGAGGCTGTACACATCTGCACCTTCAACTGTAGCTCCACATCCATTCACAGACAATAAACCTGGGACACCGAACGATGCTGGTGTCCTGAATCTGTAAGAATTGTTATGTCCAAAACCACTACTTAGTTTTGTTTCTCTGTTTCTGGTTTTCCCTAATTTAAAGAGTCTAGAATTTCTAGCTGTAAGTGTGCAAGTAAAGAGTTTTCCTTCTTGTTTTCACATCAAATGTCTAATGCCATCTTTTGCTGTTGGATCAATGCCCAGACAGATCCAGTGGACAGGGCCACACCACTTGAGATGACCAGTTTACTTAAAGTAGAAGCAGAATTTTATGCCTGGACAGCAGTGGAAGAAAAGGGAGATTACTACCAGCAGAGAAATAACAAGCCTGAGAAATTTTGGTCTCAATTCAGTGCTTCAAAACAGAAGATGTCAACTGTCTACTTAAACCACCTCTGTTCTCATTTTGTCAATCTCTGTATTCATACCTTCCCACATTTTGATGTTATCTGCCCTAGCTTTTCTCCAAAACACATTTCTAATCCCAAATGCAATCTCCTCACATCCCATTTTGCCTCTCTCTTTTTTCTTCCCCTTCCTGCTTTTGCCCTGACTTCCCCATGTGTATTTACCTCCCGAAAGAAGCCACAGCTGCTTTTACAGCAAGACATGGATTTGTCTATCAGAAATCTGTGTTTTCTAACTCACCTGAAAACAACAGATTTGCTTAGTGGTCTGTAATTGGTACATATGTCTAAAAATAACAGTTCCAGAGCACACTCACTACAGTCAGTTGTTAACAACTTATTAATTACACATCAGGATGCCAAACCCAATTTATAGCCAAAACATAACTTTTTAGAAGCCAGTGATGACACCTGCCAGATTTTTGTCCTCTCCAGAACATCACATAACAGCAAGGAAAAAATCCATCTCTTTTCCACACTAACATATAGAGGTAAAAACTGTAAGAGAGCAGGGCCCCCCTCAGATACATGCAAAGTGTTTCCAAAGGGAGCTGTGAATGAAGAATTGAGACAGTGCAGAGAGAATAACCAGAACTGTTTGCCATTAAGATACAGGAATAGATCACTGCGGAGGAAATAATTTCCCTCAGTGTCATGTTTTTGGGGAGAAGAGATCAATCACATACACCAGCATGTTCTAAAAAAATAAACAGAACTAAAAGGTCTGTAAACAAATAGGAAAAGAGGAGTCAGTTCTTAAATGGTAACACCTACCTACTTTAACAACCCCCCAAAAGCCTAAATTTCATTTAAATCGTTCATGAACTGAGTCACCACAGACAAATGCATCTCATTTTTTAACTCTGGGAGACTCTAGCCAGACATGATTGATTTGTCCTTCTACAGGTCCTTGCCCTTTTGTGGTTCTGCAGAGACGTTGGGAACTGGCAATAACTCACCACATGCCTCAGAGAGCCTTCTTGTTTTTGGAAATCTCTCGGCAGTGTGACATTTACATTTATTATGGCCGATTCTGGGCATTTAAATATAAAAACAATTAAAGTATATTTGCAAGGGATATGACAAACGAGCATTTGTACTCTGGCCAATTTTTCACTGACTTTCATTCAACACCACCATTATGCTTCAGCTTTGCCTCTGCCATTGTCTAAATGAGATGATTTCCCAGTATCTGCATGGGCAGGTTGACTGATGAGAATGCCTTTAGGGTTAAGTGTCTTTAGTATAAACTCAAAGGTCTCTTTCTTGGACAAATTTTGCTGCCACACTCACTGATGAAAATTCAGAGCCACTATTGAAATTCACAGAATTGTTTTGGTCACTCACCAATCTAAATGGTAGCTCTATGGCTCTCTGCAGGTCTCTCTCTTCCCTAGAAAGATGCTTCATCTTTCCAACTCATGTATTCCAGTAGTAGCAAGTTGCTTTTCATTTTCATGCGATTTTAATATTCTCATCAATCTACTGCCACCAGAGAGATGAGGATTATCTGCACCAAAGCTAGGCTGAAGCAGAGCACCTATCTCCTCATACCCCCAGGTTACATTTCCATTAGCAGAAGGAAGGACTGAAGTAACATAGGGAATGCAAGGGGAAGAACAGCATTTTGCTCTCCTGACAAACCCTCTCCCCTGTATATTAATAATGAAATTGGTTTCCATAGCTGCAATGTGCCATGGCAATGTAGCTACACATAAATTAGTGTCTCCAGTTTACTTCAGGATGCTATTACTTAGGCTGTGGAGAGCACCCACTCTGTGCACCAGCTGTGCTGGAGAAGTTTCATACTTTTTATTCTGCCCCTTCCTGGCAATTTTGGCCTATGGCTGCTGCATGGAAGAATCATAGATACACTCTTTATGTCCCATTAAAGATGGCCATCCAGCTGGGCTAAACTTACTGTTGGAAGTGGTTTGAACTAGTTCAGAACTATGGTACTCACATGAATTTTTCCATAAGTGGAGTCCTACAGCAGTAACGTTGCCCCAACAGCATGATCTGGAACAGCATATCTGTTTATCACCTTACAACAGCCTTTCCAACTGAATGCCAGGACCCTGCTACCTTGCTAAAGAAAAGCTAGGGTCAAATCTCCCTCCCACTAATTCCAAATATTCATTGAAATTCGTGGAAGTGGACTGAACATGTGACGTCAAATCTCCATTTGAAGACCCTTCACAAAGTCTGACTAAGTTTCCAAGCTGCTGTTCAGGAAAAAATGCAAATACAGCTTTAGGGGCTCAGCACAACTGAGCTTTGTGTTCATCAGTCCTTTAATGTACACGAAATAGTCTTTTTTGTTCAAAACAATTTCATGCAATGCTAAGCAATGCCCTCATTGTTGCTTTTGCTGACTTGCAGTAAACCAGTGGGATATCAGACTGCCGCCATCAGAACATCTGCTTTATTGGAAAAGTATTTCAGCAGGCCTCGCCTTGTAATAAATGATGTGACCTGGAAGGCAGAAGGCAGCACTCCTGCAGGCAAAGAGCTCACAAAGTGTCAAAACCACCCGAAGCTTAGGGAGCAGCAGCATCATTTCTGTCACCTTGCCCTACTCAGGGTCTTGGGGTTGTAATGAATAAGGGAAAAAATAAGCCAATGAAGCTCTGAAGGTAGATCCCAGATGTTCTAATGGGAGTCTTCTACCAATGAAAGAAATGAGAAGGGAGGGAAGGAGATGAAAGTAGAAGAGGAGAATCCAGCTGTGAAGCTTTTTACTGTGTCACTGAAAATAGAGCTACTAGTGGGAGCACCACTTAGTTTGCCTCAGTCAGAATGAACTGGGGCAGCAAAATGTGCCATATAAACTATATCAGTTATGACTCAGGTTACAGAGTGCTTATACAAACAGCTTCACTAGTGCACAGATAGCTGTCCATATTAATTTACACCATTTCTCAGAACAGTCCCTCACCCCCTTTTTTTTTTTTTTTTAAGGAATTACTAAATTTCTTTCATCTTTTAGACTCTGAATTTTCTTAAAACATAAAACCCCAGTGCTTTTGCAATCTTTTTGTTCCATTCACAATGCAACATCAACAAAACCCCAGTGAAGTAAAACAGTGAAAAAATACAGTGCAAACATTTCAATTTTACTATCGATGTAAACGGCATCAAAAAGATTTTGGATCCTGTTTATCTACCTGAGATGTTAGTAGTCAGTGGATGTTGTGTTGCTAGTTAGAGAAAGGTCTTGCTCCTGTTGTTATTGCTATTGCCTTTTGAAGTGAAATGACAGCAGCGCTCTTTTGAATGGTAGTATTTCACAGCAATTTAACTTCCTGCCTAAAGAAGCACATTTGCATGAAAATTATTTGGAAAGCACAATCACATACACACAGAGTGTGTGTATATATATGTGTGCCAGCATTTTCAGTATGGGTATGACATAGAGCATATCAAAGGCCATAGGGATGAAGAGTAAATTAGTTTGCAAGATCATTTTCTACAGTAATTTCCTAGAAAAGGAACCATTTCCTAGAAGAGCCTACCATTACCCTCCAACCTCTTCTTCAATGAGTACTGCAGCAGATTTCTACCTTCATTCTTATTTACTTTCCATGAAAGCACCACTGAGGACCTAATGAAGAATGCTAGGTAATTCTGGCATTATTGGATTTTTTGTTATTTATTTATTAGACATGAGAGTTGTTATCAGCAAGCAGCCAGGTGAGTCAAATCAGATAAAGCATTATCTGACTCCTGTGCTGTAAATCAGATTTTAATAGAGGAAAAAATCTGTATCCCTTTGGGAGTGGAAGGAATATGTTTATAATGTGTTCTGAATGTGTGCTACACAATAGCAAGTATGGATAAAAAACATTTTCTCTAATCAATTTTCCACTTGCTTTCCTGAGTTCTTTCACCCATACTATGAGAACAAAAATAAAGTTCTGTTTGTGCCAAATGCTAGCAAACAACTAAGATAAGCATGCAAAAAAAGCATGCATACACATTGCATACTCACACAGGCACAGAAAAATCACTGAATTCTTCAACATTAAAAATATATTCAAGACATCTTTTTTTTCTCTGTTGGCAGAATAATTTACAGATTTCTTGGGGATTTTCTAATAAACACCTTGTAAATCTGATGAAATTTGTCATTAAACTAAAAAAAAAAAATAATCTGATACATCTAAAAAATAACTTTAAAAAATAATAATCAAAATTACAAGAAAGGACTGCCACCTCACAGCATCTACCATACACTGATCCACACTGCAACCTTTTGCAAAGCGACACAGGCTTCAGAGATGCTCTCTTCATTAACAAGAGGTTGGTTTGTGCTTCTTTCACCTCACTCTGGAAGGTAGAACATTTACTGGGAAACGAGCAGTCCCTCGGTGCAATGGTGCACAAAATTCACCACACAATAGGAGGTGAACAAATGAAGATTCAGAACGTTACTTATCAGTAGAAATGAGAATATTTGATTCTTTTTCAAATTAAAAGAACATCCCTTATACAATATATTCAGCTCTTATAATCCAGTTTAAAAGGATGAAAACATCACTAGCCAGCTCGTCACCTATCAAGTCTCTCATGTCCTGAAATAAAAGCCATATTTATATTTTTTTATCGTTAGTGAGCTATTAATGCCTACCACCTCAACTGCACAAACCCTCAGTGGAACAAGACACTAGCACACTTGCTACTGATTGGCACAGTGGGGTGGCTTCAGATGAATTACTAGCCAACGAAGGCTAGTAATGCTTGCAAACTGCAAGAACCACAGTTTCTTTCTGCATAGGATGTCTCTAAAGCCTGGCCATGTAAATCAGACTGCAAGGCCAGACTACTTTACTTCCCCTTAAGTTTTAATGAAGATATATCTAAAATATCCTGCTATTTGCTATTTTCAGTGTGGGAGAAGAGAGCAGAAGGATGAAGATTGTTTCCAATTTTTTTTTTTGATCAGGAAACCTTTTTTCTCTACAGATAAATGCTCCTTTTCTAGATCAAGTGCAGCTTTTCCCACTTGAAAATAAGAAAAAGATCTATTAATTCAGACTTGACAAACAGACAACTTACGTGAAGTAGTTCAGGGGAAGTGAGGTAGCTTTAATAATCTGTATCACATTATTATTTGTCTGTTGTAACTTTATGGCTTATAAGCAGGAGTTTAGGCACTCACAGCTTCCCCTCCCTGGAGGGCAATGTATCTAGACGGTAATGTATCATGACCTCAACAAATGTTCTGTTTAAACAGCACAATGACTCCCAAATGGAAAACACATTTCTGCCTGCAATATCTCAGGTTTAAATGTATTTCTCTTCTTCTTAAAAAAACCTCCAAACTTTCATATCTAGAAAAAAATGACCTGTCAGGGACTCAATGCCACACTCCACCTTCAAATACACTGGTGAAGCTGGTGTAAATGCGTGATTAGTATAATGTCAAACCCACCATCCCAGAGGCAATCTGACTTACTGAGGTTCCACCTGAGGCCTGTGGTGGTCACGCTCTCGCAGGAGTTCCCGACGGGGATGAGGCCACACCAGGCGCCTTCCAGTCCTGTGTCCACATGCAGCTTGTGTTTGCCCTGCAAGACAGAAGGGCCTCCAGAGTCAGTGCTCGGCAGGGACCCAAACAACATTTGCCAACAGACCTTGCAAGTAAAGCAGAAAGTACTTAGACAGAGACAAGTCTAGAATGCCTCCCAACGGCTCGGGAATATTTGGCTGCAGGAATTCAGATCATTGACATTTAGAGAGGGGGGAGACATGTGCTTAGGCTCCAAACCTCAGGCCTTTCAAAGTTTGGTTTGGGGCTTTCCTAAGCAGAATCTGACTTTGCACATTCTTCCCTGGCATTTTTTGAAGGGGCATTGCTGTCAAAGCTAAGCTCTTTATTCTTGTGAAATAAAGGCATTCTGACCCATACAGACATTCTTTTTCCTCATCTGAACAGCTGTGCTTCACTTCCTAAACAATGTTAGTCAGAGCACCATGGGAACTACTTCATTTTTTGACAACATTTGTAGAATTTCATGTACTTTTCCAGGCATGTGCCTTTCCCAGATGGAAGAAAACATGCAGGAACTAAACTAGGTACTAGAGAAAGTAACATAAATATTTAGAGTAACATGCGTACACTAAGAACAACAAAGTTAAATCACACCACATTATTTTATCCACCTAAAATGAATTCATTGTAAATATCAAGTTCGTAAGATGCAGAGAAGCAGCAGCTGTTAATGGTAATGGATTTGTGACCAAGCTCTTAATTAGTACTTACAGACCCTGTATGAACATCTTACATATCAACAGTTGCAAGGAAGAATATAGCGAAAATCTTTTATAGAATGAAAAACAACAACAAACAGCTGAATGTTAGAGTTCTGGCACAATTTGTGTTGTAAGAGAATAAGAAGGTGTTTATGAAAACGAGTTTCAAGAAAACAGCAAATGCAAAACAGTGACAAGATCAGTGGAGAAATCATCTTTTAGTCTCTTCTACAAAGGTAATACATTCTTTCAAACAAACACATATGCCTATTTATTAATCTACCAAAAGAACTCCTGAAACCCAGTGAGTATTCAGCAAGTACATTTCCAAATGCCCTTGCAAATATAAAGTCACTAGTTAGAAAGTCAAAACTGGAAGTGAAATATCTTCTTGCTGAAATGCTGATGTCTGAGGCGTTCGGCAGCTTCCCCTGTTAATGCCAAATGCATTATGAAGAAACAACTTCAATACATGTCATGCTCTCAGTTAACAAATGAACCTTGGAAAAGCTGTCAATTAGGGACTATCAGATTGCATAGCTTAAGCTGGTGTGATTGTTTGCAGAGAAACAAGAAAACCAATCCAGTATCATCTCACCTCTCAGGGTGTCCAGCTTCATGTGGTGATGAGCCATGTACTTCTACAGTGGTTGTGAATGCTTGCCTGCCAAATTCGGAGGTGTAACAAATTCAGGCCTGATAACCTTTTAGCTGTGCAATATGCCATGCTACTGCTCTCTCTCAGAACACAGGAGGAGGAAAGGTAGAGGAGAGGAACAACTACAGGCTCTCTTGTTATGTGATTGCAGATATTGTCTGTAATGAAGTTGATGATGACAAGAACAAAGGAGTGGGACTGTGTTCCCAATGAATGTGCCTGTTGCTACTCAAGAGTTACTAGAGGAGAGGAGCAAACTCACTGCAGTTACCAGTTAATAAAGGAGTATGAAAAAGAAAGGTAAAAATAACTGACCTGACAAAGAACCTGATTAAGCCCTGTACTCCAAAAACTGTCTACATTAGGCTTGCATTTCCTATTTCATGACATTCTGGCCCAGCTTAGATAGAGATCCAATTCAATAGAAATTTATGTGGAAAGCTTGCTTTCTGTGTTCATGAAGTAAATCTTGGAATGCCATTGCCAGAGGCTAGCCAATATCCAGGATTTTATTGGTCTTTCAATGTCTGATAACTTTCTAAAATCCCAGCTCACACAACCCAGTGATTATGTGAGAATCACAACTTTCTTCCCTGAAGAGACATTTTCTAGCCTTCAGTTGTTAAGAGAAATTTCAAACTAGGAGCCCAAAGGGCTAAACCTAAGGCAGCAAGTAAACAGGAATTGAAATATTAACATGCAAATTATTTAAAAAAAAAATCTCAACTGTTAAGCCAGACTCATGACTTAGAGATTGGTTCACTGATATTATACAAGACAGTTTTAAAGACTTTTCTTTAAATAAATCAATAAGGGATCTTAATACTATATGGGACAGTGAGGACAGAAAAGGGAAATGATTGCTGGGAAAAAAAAACAACCAACTCCAAATAACTCACTCATTTTTTCCAGAAAAGATTAATCAACCAATACATTTGTACAGTAAGGCTCTAAATTAAAAGCATTGTGTGTCTGTCATGGGAGAAATGAGGTGCCCAAGCTTATCATCAAACTTTCAACTACGGATATTTCAAAGAAGCAAGATGGAATTGCTATTTGCAGGAGGAAGGGAGGGTCAGAGCTTGTAATTTACAAATATAAGTAATAATTTGTTCTATTTAAACCTCTTTGATTAAAGGAACAATTATATACTGGCACTTAAAATATAAAATTGTTTTCAGTTTCTGCAGAACTCAAAGTTCCAAAATCAGGATTAAAAAGAAAATCAAAGTGTGACTATATAAATCTCTCCTTGTTAAGGTTTTTGCCTTTGTAGGAAGTAACTGAAATATTTTCACATTTAATTTAAGAATCAAATATTACCATGTTTGAACGATACCAGTGATAAAATAATGGCAAATAACACAGCTGCATTGATTTTTGTCTTATTAAGTCAGTTTTGAAAAACATTGATCTATCTTCAACATTGATTTTTTTTCCTTCATTTTGTCTCTGATGCTGGGAAATAAGATTAATTTCAAAGTCCAGCAATAATAAGAAAATGTCACAAGATATTTTTAAGAATGCTTCATTCATATAGGTTAAACATTACCTCTTGATTCTAATGTCTTGTGTTATGAGAAGCATTTAATTGGTAATGGTTAATTATACACCCTCCCCAACAGTTTTTCTGAGGAAAGACCTAAAGCCATAGCTGATCTCTACCACATCTCCTATCTGAAATGAACAGGAGTCTGATTGCCAGGAACTCATATACCTAAGGTGCTAACATCCTTACAGAAAAATTTGCAAGCTGAAAAGCATATGAACAGTATCAAGATAAAAGCCAATGGCATCTAAGCATGTACCCTGCTGCCCCATGGGCACTTCATTAAGGCATAGAGAAAACTACTTCTCCAGGAGCTTTCCAGACCAACCTGAATAAATGTATGCTGTAAAATAGATATCAAGTGACAAAATGTGTGTGTGAGAGAGAGATCAGGGACTGAGCTTCAGTGCTGCATTCTGATGGGATCTGAAGGAGGGAAACCTGCAACACGGAGGGTTGAAACTGGACACAGAGGAGAGGCAGGAAGCCAGTTATCAAGATGCTGCAGAAGAATAAGGAATTAAAATAAAGCTTTAAAAAACAAATGAAGAAAGATAAAATAGATTCTGGAAACTGTTGAAGAACTAGGACATGTGAAAAGTAATAGGGAAGGAAAAGGAACCTTATTCTAATTTTCAGGCTGCCCTGATAGTTTGTCCATTATAAATAAATCTACTAACTCATAGAACTTGTTGATTTACTAAACAGAGTACTTTAACCTGTGCTTACTGTGAAATCTGTGACTACGGAGAAACAGGATTCCTTGAGATCTGGCCAGTTGCTCCGTGACACTTCCTCAACTAGCTAGATCTTGTTTTCTATAATCATTTGATGAAACTACTTTTTACATCAGTTTTATTTCAGTGATTACTCCATAGATGGCAGCACACACTTGAAAACAACAATAGCAGCAGCAGAAACCTAAATATAGATGTCATAGTGTTACCCAGGGAAAAGCCAAAACCCACAAACTGTTTTAGTACATAAACACCTGCATGCATAAAAGACTCTGGGAATGGGTGCAAATCGACGTGACCATCAAAGACTGCAGCAGAGAGGAGGAGAAAAGGTACAAGAATGAAACCAAGACAAGAACATTTATGTTTAAAATCAAATATCATTATTGGCAATAAAGTAGAAACAAGGTTCCAGAAATACTTCTACTAATCATTCGTTGTGTAAGAGCTTGACTTAACAAAAATAAAAGCTTTTAGACTGAGATTCAGAGTATGACAAATACAGCCAATTTTTACAAAAGGATGTATTTAAGAAGAGCTATTTTGTTATAACCCTAAAATATCATCAATTGTCTTTTCAAACAAACATACACAGTGCTGAGCTGCTAGTACAGGAATGCTATTCAAAGAATGTTATCTGAGTAACCGGGGTTTTTGTTGCTGAAAATAAAAGTATCCAGTTCCAGTGAAAACTCAGAAGTCTAAAAAGTCTTGTGTATCTTGATAAGATTATCAATGACTGCTTAAGCTCATATGGAAAGCCCATCAAATGTATTGTACTTCAAAATTCAAAACTGTTGGGCCCAGTCCTGCCAATGCTTACTATCAAACCTTAGCAGTTCTCCTGTGCTGAAATGGACAGACTTCAGTCTATCAACTATTTGCAAGACAGAGACCTACCAAGCCATCCTTCAAGATCAAGCAGCACCTCATGAAATGACGACTTTATAGTGAATAAAATCCTGGTCAGTATAGAGAGAGTAAATTATAACCATTACTGGATCAAATTAATGAACACATCTGCTTCAAACCTTTTATGACAAGGGTATAGAAAGAAATCCCTGTGGAAGTAAACGCCACTAAACCGAAAAGATTTACTGTACTCTGAAGTGATACATTTAACTGGTTGCTAGTGTATAGCTAATGTACATATTATCCACAAGGAGCAAACGATCCCAGAGGTTCACCCATTCACATGTGAACTTCACCTACAGTCCTAGTAAAACTCTCCTGAGAGTACACTTCTCATGTAGTATCTTGCCCTACTCTGGACACTACCCTAAAGAAAAACCTGTTCTGTTGTAACTTTGCACTCACAAATAAAATTCCACATTTTCTTCAATCTACCATAAATCAATGTAAAATGCACAACAAATGCAGGGTGAAACTATGATAATCAAGAAGTAGCTGGTCCTCCTCTAAATTCAAGCAAGCCTTATACTCGTCCAGTGTGACATTTGATCCTTGATCTTGTGCCTTTGATGCCCTAACCTCAGCAGGCCCATCATTATAGCTTTAAATAACATTTTTAGTGATGCCTTAAAAAAAATCAGAAACATTTTATTTATATCCATTTGTGAGACTACAGAGTACAATAGATTGCAGGTAAGAGTGATAGGTAGACAAGCTGCTGAAGATTTCATATTGTTTGTATAACTATTATGCAATGTTGCAGTTAAATTGTCAATCTAGAGAGGCCTTTACTTAAGGGCACTAATACTCTAATGCCTGAGTAATGAAAATTGCAGCATAAACTTTCTAATCAGGCACCAGTTCATAACAGAATTAGTGTCACTACTCGTTCTTTTTTGTGCATTTCTATGGGGGAAGAGGTCCAGATGATCTCGTCTACCTAGACTACATTCTCTTATTTTCCTTGGTATTAGAGAAGCATGTGAGTTAATTTAAAAGAAAGAATATTGTTCACTCAACTCGTGGCAAGAAACAATTTCTTCTTTATAGCACTGAATTACTAAGTACTGCTGGAAGGGACCTTTATGTTATGTAAGAGTAGAGAGAATTTTTGTGTGAGTGTATAGTGTCAGGGGTTTTTTGGTTTGTTTCTTGCAAGTGCTTAGGCAGGATTGGTTAACAAGCCTGATGCATAACCATGTTTACGAACATGCTACACAACAATATTTGATATGTTTTTTTTTCTTGTCTAGGTTACTCTCATCGGGTTGTTTCTATATGCATCTTGCTTCCTCTCCCCTCTTTATAGCTTATCTGTCTTCACTTTTGCATAGTTCTTCCCAGTCCATCCCATGATGGGGTTTATCACACCCTATTTACTGGGAAGAGATTAATTATTAATTTTTCCTTTCACTAAATACTGACCATCTGAATTTTGGCTGGGTGTTGTAGCAGGTGCCTTTGCGACTTCCCCTAAATTTCCTACCTTCTTATCTGTTCTTGGAAGTCTTCCCAGACATACTGGCAAATCTCCATAGCTCTTCTCCAAAATCTCACTTGGAAATCTTCTCTACTACACAAGAAGAATGATCATATAAGAATCATCTTCTTACAGTTTCTTGTACTCCAAAATCTATATCCATGTGATGCCCTTCCTTTTTTATTTTATACGAGGCAGTAAATCATGAGCCCATAAATAGTTTTATATACCACTATCCCTTTAGTAGGATTGGCTTCATATTCAGGGTCTTCGTAAAAGCCTGGCCCCTATAATTTCTCTCATGCAAACAAACTGAGGGACAGAGTTCTTTGCATTAAATGGTAGAATCTGACCAATGCTCTTTTCTCCCTTTCATTTCTGACTATTACTTTTCTAAGAAAGAGAGAGAGAGGCTTGAAGTAGTGTGAAGAATGAACTTCTGAGACAATCTTCAGCACCACCACTTGATCTTTGTTACAGGAAGGAATAATTTACTGTTATTATAAAGATATTCATCGACCTAGGATAAGAAACCACATGTATTTTAAGTAGACAGGGAAATAGCTTCTGCTTTATAACAGCAAGCTTTGAAGAAATGCTATATCCCAGATCTTGTGCTAGCAATGACTGCTTCTGTCTACATCTGTGAAATTCAAAGACCTGCTGTTCAGGTCAGGAAGAACAAAACAGAACAAAACACTCTTATGATTAAAGAAACTTCAAGCTGGCCATTCAAATGTGTAATTTTTTCCTCCTCTTCCACCTTTGTTCTATTTTCTGGTATATCTAAGTAGTCAGTTGGAGACTACAGTCCACACAAAAAAATTGATTCTTTTCTTGGGGTATGTTGTAGAGGAACAGAATCCTGTACTACTATGAACTCTGTTATCCTCCTTTATGAGTCAAACTTGGATAGGGTTGTGAAGTTTGCTTGCAGTGGCCTTATTATAATGGATACAGCTTCGGTTCCCTTGCATTTCAGTGGGAACTGCACCCACATCATCAGTGTCACCAGTGGCAGATTTGGTCCTCAGAACACAGAGGAATAGTCACAAGCACACTAAAAATCATTCAAAGTAGGTCAATCTGAGTCCTAAATATCTGACAGTGATTTCTTACCATAAACAAATACGGTCAACCTGGCATTTTTTCTCACAAGACTACAAAGCTCTGAAAGCTGAATGTATCTTTCCAGCACCACATTTGTCATCACAGTTGTAACTCTGAGGGAGCATCCAAAAAGAATTATACTGATATATTTAATGTACCACCAAAAAGGTAGAAGAAATTGTATTGTGTTACTGACAATAAAAGAACAAAACCCCCATGTGGAATTTACTTTCTGCCTTCCTTAGACCTATGTGGAAACCTCTTATATCCCCCAAAGGTGTACTCAAAATTGTTAACATGCTACCCTGGATTTTAAGTGAGCAGACTTTAAACTACTCAGGAACCTACTTTTGCAGTGTCCCTTGCGAATCTGCTTTGAAGAGCTCGGGGGTCTGCAAGTGCTGGTCAGTTTTCAAGAATCATCTTTTAAAAGCACAGGAGCAGGCAAGTCCAGCAAGTGGAGCAGAAGACCAGCTTGGCTGAACAGGGAACTCCTCTTGGAATTCAGGAAGAAAAAAAGAAATTGTATGATCTGTGAAAGCGAGGTCAGGCTTTGCAGGAAGCTTACAGAGCTGCAGTTTGCATATGCAGAGAAAAGACACAAAGCGCCAAAGCTCAACTAGAGCTGAAACAGCATTATGTCAGACAACAAGAAAGGCTTTTTTCATTATGTTGATTGCAAGAAGAGGTCCAAGGAAAACAGTGGATCAACAATTGTTGAAAATAATCATCTAACAAATAAGTATGAAAGACAGGGGAGACATTCAGTGGTGGGTCTTTTGCCTCAGTCTTTAAGGAAATTGATAGACCTTGGGCTGCCTGGTCCTCTGAGTTGGAAGACCACAAATACACAAACAGTGACTTCCCATTTGTGGACACTGACACTGTAAAGGACCAGTTGTATCAGTTTAATTTGCATAAATCTATCGAGACCTGATGGCATTCATCCCAGAATGCTGAAGGAGCTAGAAGCTGTTAGAGCAGGATCCCTTCTTAATCACCTACCAGAGGTTTTGAGAATCTGGGGAGGACACCTCTGACTGGAAATTAGCCACCATTATTCCAGTGTGTAGGAAGAGTATGAGAGAAGCCCCAGGAAACTATAGGCCTGTTAGTTTAACTTCAGTTCATGGAAAAATTATGGACAAGATGATGCTGTGTGCTATTGAAAGATACTTAAAGGACAAGGCTATCAACAGGCCCAGTCAACATGAGTTCACCAAGGGAAAGTCTTGTCTAATTGGACATCCTGCCTGGTGAGTGAATGGAAAGCAGGGGAAATGGTGTTTCTGGATGTCAGTGAGGCTTTTCACACTGTTGTTCACAACATCCTTCCAGATGAGCTGTCCTGCTGTAGGGTGAGCAGGTATGTGATGCAAAGGGTAAAGACCGGTCACAAGTAGTGTCCCTCATGTCTGAGTTTTGGGGCCAATCTTGTTTAATATCTTTTATTTATCAGTGACTTGGATGAGAAGATCAAATGTGCTCTCAGTAAATCTGCAGATGACACAAAATTAAATGGAAGTGTTGATCTGCTTGAGGGTAGGAAGGCTCTGCAGAGGGATTTGGACAGGTTGGAGCAATGGGCTGAGGTCAATGGGATGAGGTTTAACAAACCAAAATGTCAGGTCATGCACTTCAGTGACAACAACCCCAGGAAATGCTATAGGCCTGGGAAAGAGTGGCTGGAAAGCTGCCTGTCGGAAAAGGACCTGGGGGGTGTTAGTGCACAGCCAGCTGAACATGAGCCATCAGTGTGCCTGGGGGGCCAAGAAGGCCAATGGCATCCTGGCCTGTATCA
>VWZY01012558.1:3899-25603 GCA_013399075.1 Chloroceryle aenea
CCCTGTACTCAGCACTGGTAAGACCACACCTGGAGTACTGTGTGCGGTTTTGGGCACCATGGTATAAGAAAGACAGAGAGGTATTGGAAAGGGTACAGAGAAGAGCAAGAAGACTGGTTAGGGGATTGGAGAACATGACCTCTGAGGAGAGGCTGAGGGAATTGGGTTTGCTTAGTCTGGAGAAGAGGAAGCCGAGAGGTGACCTTACTGCTCTCTGCTCTCAATAACTACATGAAAGGGGGTTGTAGAGATGTGGGTGCTGGCCTCTTCTCCCTTCTAACTAATGACAGGACTAGAGGAAATGGCCACAAGCTGCGCCAAGGGTAATTCAGATTAGATATGAGGAAAAATTTCATTAGTGAAAGAGTAGTTAAAACATTGGAATGTATTGCCCAGGGAGGTGGTAGAGTCATCATCCCTGGAGGTATTCAAAAAGCAAGTAGATGTGGCACTTCAGAGCATGGTCTAGTGACCGTGGAAGTGTTAGGTAGAAGGTTGGACTTTATAATACTGGAAGTCTTTTCCAACCTTGATGATTCTATGACTTCTCTTAGTTTTCTGGATCCTTCTTCAGCATACAGCTGTGCCCAGTCACATCGAGTGAGACTCACATGCTTGTTTATAAATAGACTGTGCAAAAAACACTCAACCCCAAACCATTATTTTGAGCTTCATGATACCATTCCCTCTTCTCTCCCTTTCAGTCCAGAAACTTTTGCCCTTGAGAAAAGATCCCACAGCATCTTCTGGCCCACGGTGGAGTTTTATGGATGACTGACATCACAGAATCACAGAATCCTAGGGGTTGGAAGGGACCTCGAAAGATCATCTAGTCCAACCCCCCCTGCCAGAGCAGGGCCACCTAGAGTACATCACATAGGAACATGTCCAGGCGGGTTTTGAATGTCTCCAGTGAAGGAGACTCCACGACCCCCCTGGGCAGCCTGTTCCAGGGCTCTGTCACCCTTACAGTAAAAAAATTTTTTCGAATATTCAACTTGAACCTCCTATGCTTCAATTTACACCCATTCCCCCTTGTCCTATCACTGGTCACTACTGAGAAAAGCCTAACTCCATCTCCCTGACACTCACCCCTTACATATTTGAAAACATTGATGAGGTCACCCCTCAGTCTCCTTTTCTCCAAACTAAAGAGACCCAGCACCCTCAGCCTTTCCTCATAAGGGAGATGTTCCACTCCCTTAATCATCTTAGTAGCTCTGCGCTGGACTCTTTCAAGCACTTCCCTGTCCTTCTTGAACTGAGGGGCCCAGAACTGGACACAATACTCCAGGTGCGGCCTCACCAATGCAGAATAGAGGGGGAGGAGAACCTCTCTTGACCTACTAACTACACCCTTCCTAATGCACCCCAGGATGCCATTGGCCTTCTTGGCCACAAGGGCACATTGCTGGCTCATGGTCATCTTCTTGTCAACCAGGACCCCCAGGTCTCTTTCACCTACACTGCTCTCCAGCAGGTCAGCCCCCAACCTATACTGGAACATCTTGTTGTTCTTCCCCAAATGCAAGACTCTACACTTCCCCTTGTTGAATTTCATCATGTTTCTCCCTGCCCAACTCTCCAGCCTGTCCAAGTCTCTCTGAATGGCAGCACAGCCCTCTGGTGTGTCAGCCACTCCTCCCAGCTTAGTGTCATCAGCAAACTTGCTGAGGGTACATTCTATACCCTCATCCAAGTCGTTGATGAAGATATTGAACAACACCGGTCCCAGCACCGACCCCTGAGGGACTCCACTAGTGACACACCTCCAACCAGATTCTGCCCCATTGACTACAACTCTCTGACTCCTTCCTTTCAACCAGTTCCTGATCCACCTCACTACCTGATCACCAAACCCATATTTGATCAACTTATCTACAAGGATGCTGTGAGAGACGGTGTCAAATGCTTTAAACATATCCAAGAGTAGAGCACAGATGCATGCAACAGAAGTGCTCAGTGGGGTTAGTTATCAAAAAAAGAGGACGAGATCCTCTGCATCATCAAATCTGTACACTAAAATTGTCTTTGCTTATCTGTGCAAACCTACCTTGCTCATAAATCAGTTCTGCTCCAAGAAATGAGAATGAAATGGGAGAGTTGGGGGGGGGGGACGGACACGCAGAAATTGCCACTGAGCTGTGGCAATGGCCTGGGGTACTTTGGAGCACTCGCCATCACCTGCCTGCTTTTCCTATACCTGACCTAAGTTCCCCATCTCCACACTTTTATCACCATTCACAACACAGCCCCTCTTCTTCCTTTGCTATTTGCCAGGAAGGATCGATAAGGATAGGGAAGTAGCTATCATGGGTGCATGTTTACTGCAAGGGATGCGGCACACCCCTGCTGCAGCCAGATGGTGACTGGTTAAGGGTCATGATTAATTGTTTTCTAATTTTTTAAGCACAGGCAAAAGGTCGGGCACCACTAAGCACATGCTGCCTCCGAAAGCACATGGAGGGTGGCGAAAGATAAAAAATGACAAACAATGGCCTTTATGGTGAAGGAATAATATTCGAGGTATTTTCACAGTGCATGCACTGATGGAAAGTAATTTTTGCTGGCATAACCCATTCACAAAGTTCTCTTTCCCCCCAAGACCCTATTCACTCGAACACCACTAAAACCCAAAGGAAGACAGAACAAAGGAAAAAAAAAAAAAAAAAAAGCATGCTTAATGATTTCCAGCCTCATAAACTTCTTCCATCTACCCCTATGAAGTTTGATGAGGAAATAAAATCGGTTTCTGCTTTTCCACTGAAAGCATCTGCATCTTCTCAATCACTCCTTAAATGGAAAGGTGGAGGGGAATCACAACCACTGCCATGTTGTAACAGCTGCTGGAAGCCACCAGAGAGCATATGAAGTAAGCTGACAGGATTGGATGGGAATACCATGCCATGTTGCTTTGGGACTAGCTGCCAGCTAATGACATGGCAAAATTATTTGGGAGATTCACAGGAAAAAAAAAAAAATCAAAATCTTTCTGCAGTAAGTAGAAATCAGGATAAAAACAGGGAGCTGTATTCCCTTGGGGGAAAAAAAGTATATTTACTTTATATACATAAAGTTGTATGCATTTATATAAATCCATTATATAAACTTATATATTAAATAGTTATAAATTTATATATATTTTGTAAACATTTTCAATATATATACCCATACACGTGTAAATTTATTTAGGGCTACTTTTTTTGCAGTTTCCTACTTCATCTGCAAGCAGCTGTACTTTGATGCCTCATCATCACTGATCTACCTGCAGAACAGTTTGAAACAAAAAAGCAGATCAAGGCTTTGCAGCTGGGAAGGGAACCAGGAGTAAATGGAACAAGCAGAGAAGCTTGAATGCATCAAGCAAATTGGCAGAATAGCACAGGCTGGACAAACACTGTTTCCCTGATATTTGCATTTGTGAATTGTTACATTATATGAGTGAGTAGAGTATTTGTCATTTGTCACCTGCAGCAAAGCCATAATTTTGCAGAACTCTGCATTGAGGGTCTGGTTCATGTTCAAGAGATGCTGTGGTTTCAGCACAGCTGTATCACTCCAGGAATAGAATGATGATTCCTAAACCCTGAACATTGTGAATTACCAACACATGAGCACAAATTCAAAAAGGGAGGTTGCAAGAACAGCAAACTTCCTCCCAGCACTCTGGAAAGAAGCAAAATGTGCTCACAAAGTGACCCAAACCACAAGCAGCATCAGAAAAGATGTGAATGCTCACCTACAATGAGCCATGGAAGCCTTCTGGAGCTCCTCCTTGTGAACACTCATACTGAGCTGTTTTCAAAGGGATGAAATCTGTGCTGCTGTGCATACAGACATGTCCTATGTCTGTAAGCATTACAGGTCATGCACAGTGAAATTAGGAGGAGAGATGCTCAAAACTCCCAGACTCTCTGTGATAAGGAAACCTCCTTTTCTTGTCCATCTTCCCAGAAAAGGTGTCTCCTGAGTTATGAGACACTGATGCTCAACAGGACACTTAAGAAAATTCAGGGGTGTTCTATCACAGAGTCGATTAAGAGCAGCAGGGAAGCATCTTATTTACCTCCTTGTCCACACAGAGGATCTCATCCCAGGCCTTTCTGAGGTAAGGGCAAAGGAGACTGGACATCCATCTACTCATTTCCACTTGCATCAAGTGTCCCTCTCTCAAGACTCCCTAAGACTTTTAAAGTAGTTGCAGAAGGGTCAGACTTCAGGGCACATGCAGTGCATGCATAAATACTCTATTATTATGTTCATAAAGACTTGCTAACCCATCTCAGTTTGGGGTGCAGAGTACTGAAGGCATAAGCCCTGAGCTAACTGCACATTTTAGAAATACTTTCCTAAATTATTGGCCATCCTATCACCTTTTCTTTTGCTGTTTGTCATGGTTTAGGGTCAGGGTGGCCCCTTAGACCAATAACAGACACTCTCAGTTAACCCCTCCTGCCTCCCCAAAGGGGAAGAGAAAGGGAATAAGGGAGAGAGACTCAGTGATTAGAAAAGGAAATAAAAGCAACTTTAGTGAAAATTAAAATAATAATAAAAATAGAATATGTACAAATATATACAAAACCAGTATTAAACCCAACCCCCTGATGGTAATTACATTACCATCACCACTGATGTTCTGGAGCAGGCACCAGGGAAGGCCCAGACTGGGCCCAGCGGCAGATGGGAGCTGTGTTCAGGAGCTGAATTCTGCTACTGGATTCATGAACACACCGACTGGGATCGAAAGCAGAATGAACAGAGCCCACCTTGGATGCTCCAAGGAAGGAACAGAAAGAGGACCTGAGCCGAGCCAAGCCAAGCAAAGCTGGCAAAGTGGTCCAAGAAGAAAAGAGTCCAGGAGCCTCCAGAGAGAGCGAGCAAGTGAGCAAGCAAGGAACAGACCCTCCAGATCCCTCCGCCTATAGCGAATATGATGTGTATGGGATGGACACCTCGTTGGTCAGTTTGGTATCTCATCTGCCCTGTCCACTCCTCCCTGCAGGTGTGGCCTTTCACTTTCCTGCACACCCTCTTTGTGGTACACAAGATCCAGCAGTGCCTTGGTCCGCACACCAATCCTTGGTAGTAACTCTAAATACCAGCTGTTATCACTGCCAGCAGCAGACACTGCCTATGAAAACAGGCTGCTAATTTCAGAAAGTGCAGTTAGTTGGAAGAACTGAGATGAAATGTAAAAATCACTGAACAGAACCATCTCTGTTCTCACCCAAACCAGGACACTGTCCTCTTGTTAATCTTCACTATCCTTCTCCAGCTCCTCTCTCTGCAAACTGTTGCAATGTCAGGCAGTTAGGAGAGTAAGAGTCATGGAAGGTTTCCAAGGCCCTCGGAAAAATGCCGATTATTAAGGACTGCGATACATTGGACTTGACTGAACAGAAACAGAGCTGATTCCTGAGATGCAAAGGTTAATTAGACAAATAGCTCAAAAGGATCAATCTACTTTAACTCATTATTTGTTGATTTTTTTAAAATATTTTTGTTTTGTTTGCACAAAAGAGAGTTTAAAATAGGTTAGGTAGATGAAAATAACCCCCAAATTCCCAAACACATGAGATCAAACCACAGAAGACCTAAGACTGCCAATAACAAAAACAATTAGAGTAGTAGCCTAATGAATAAAGCAGCAGCAAATCAAATACCTCTATCAAATTATACTGAACACAGCAATCTTGTCTGCTTAGACTTACTAACAAGGACCAGGTACAGGCGGTGGCAATGCGGCTTAACATCCAACATCATTCAAAACTTGGGGTGACCATACAGAAGGCTTCTGCCACCACTATCACTACTCCTCTGCTGATTACTCCTGAGCAAACCACTTCACTACATGATAATTCAGGCAGCAGAAGAGACTACTACAATAGAATGTATAGTGTGTGAATAGTATGTTGACAGTTCCATCTACTCACAAAAAAACCCCCATGAGTTATTTTCACTCACTTCTGATAGACAGCAAAGCAAAACCTGTTGCCTCTATTGGCGTGAAGGGGGGTGGGGGGGAGAAGAGTTGTCTTCTAGTTTAATTTGTGATAAAATGTATATTCCTTCTTGCATATTGATTTTTTTTTTTTTGTATATTTAGCTAAAAGTAATAACGTCTCTTCCAAACCATTTAACCTGATGTCTAATGGTTTTAAAATTAGAGAAAATGCTCTGGGTAACAGCCTTAGGACTTCTTATTTTATTTCAGTTTTTCAAAGGAAGCTTGTTTCCTTCTAATTCTGCAGGAAGAGAAAGGCTCACAAACAGTGTGTTTTTACAGCAACATTGATTTCTTCTGAGTTATTAAGACTGGGCATGAGCGACTTATTTCATTTGCACTGAATCATTTAAATCTGTCTAAGAAGAGATGAGATCAAGATTTAAAAGAAAAATATAGATGCTCATAAAAAGAAATAAAATCAAAAGGTGACTTAGAGCTTCCAAATATAGGTGCTATGTTATAGTGTGAGAGGTCTCTGGCATTTGGCCTTTTTTTTCCTCTTCTCTTTTTCTGAATCATTCCCTGATGGCGTAGAGCTTCTTAGATCCAGAAATGGCACCTTCTTCAATCCAACCATTCAGCAATGGAAAAAATTGAGTGGTCCTCAAATGTGATGGTCATGCTTGGGAAAGAACACCCCATCACACTATCATTCTGCCATGGAAAATAAAGCTACCAATGAAGTTATAGGGCCTTGGGAGGCAAAGTGATTAATAGAGACTCGAGGAATTAACCTCTGCATCCCTGCAAAACAGATTTGAATTTAGAAAGCAATAAAATTTTACTTGAAATCTTTTGCTTCCCTTTCTCCATCAGGTATGTAAATCTTCTGTGAAAGCTCCTCATGTTCCCCTACTCCCTCTCAGAAACTTAATGCGATATTACCTTGTCATACATGTGCATTCTCCTCTCAGAGAAATGAGCTTGCCCAGTTAAAAACCTGACATATACAGGAAGCCAGTCTGGTTTATCAAATGCAGTGCTGCTCTGGTGGCAGGAGAACCACAATCAGCATTTGAATGCTGGTAAAATTTAGCCTAGAATTCTGCAGAGTATTGAAGCTTCCTGGCTGAATTTGGATACGTAACTTCAAAGTCTTTTATAGTGTGCTCTTAGCACAGAGATTGACCCTCAAAAGCTGGCTTCTGCTTTGCAGAAAGCCAGTGGAGTGCCACAGCAACTGCATGCTTTTTTTTAAGCATCTTCTGCAGAAGACTTCATTCTAAAGTGGAATTGCTTAAACAGTGCAGTAGGCCAGACACTGGTGTAAAATGGGAGAACTTACACAGGAGTTGCTCTTCGAGATGCTATGAAATCGCTGAGAGGCACTGTGACAAGGAAGCAGCACTACAGAAACTAAGTACGGTGCTTGCGTCAAGCATACTTTTCTCTACAGCCCTTTCACAAGCAGCTTATGGTACCTTACAGATTCAAAGACCTTTCAACAAAAAGGACAAAATGAAGCACATCATTACAACAGGTAGAGAGTAAAGCAGAAACTGTATTAGCAGACAGCCTGTATGTATTAAGGACTTCCCACCACATGGCTAAAAGACAGCCCAACCTTGTTTCTATAGTAGAGCTCAGAATGTTGAATGAACTTCTGGAGATCATCTTGTCAAACACCCCTGATAAAGCAGGGTCACCTAGAGCAGGGTACCCAGGACCACACTGTCCAGGCAGGTTCGGAATCTCTCCAGAGGAGACTCCACGACCCCTTGGGCAGCCTATTCCAGGGCTCTTTCACCCTTAAAAGAAAGAAGTTTTTCCTTATATTTAAGTGGAATAAGTCAGAAGATTTCAGCATAGGTGAGACATTCTCATGCAATAAAGCTTTCAAGCAGCTGCCCATCATGCAGCATGTGCATAGCCCATTGGCTTTACTGGCTTAGTGATCATTCCAGCACCCTCACAGGAAAGAGGATAGCAGGGAACAAAGACACTGATGCTTGCAGTGCCCTGCAAGAGATAGGGGCAGGTGTCAAAGAATGAAGAGAAGACTTTGCTGAGGTGATAGAGGCCTTGTCATCATGGGAGGGGGCGGGAAGAAGGAGGGATTGACAACGCTCCTCTATTACTATTCCGGCAAGAGTCTCCAGGGTAGGCCTAGCTTAACACTATCGAATTTGTACATCAACAGGAGGTGAGTGTGTCAGTCAGCACTGCCATCTACTGAACCACAAACCACAATGGTGGCAGGATCCACCAACAACCGGGTCATTCCCTTTGTAGCACCTGTACCATATAGTAAAGGAAAGGCCACAGTAGAAGAAAGGTCCTCCAAACTGTCAACTCGCCTGACCCACTTAAAGATTACAGAAAACAGAACAATTTGGTACCCAGTCTTCAAAGGAATATGAACATATGTCCATTCTCCTAACACTGAGGTCAACTGCACTTCACAAAATGTGAAGAAATGGAAAACTGTGAAAAGAAGCTGTCCAGAGGCAACAAAGGCAGAAAACCTGAGCTTCGCATACCAGTCAAGATGGCACTCCTCTGTCTTGCACGCACCCCAGACTTTAATGGTCAGAAATACCACTGAAAACAACTGATTAAGTGTAGCTGATGTAAAGCCATGAAGAACTTTTACAGAGATGCTACACTCTTAAGTCACCACAAATGCAAAGAATATTGCAGTCAGAAAATAATCAGGCAATACTGAGGCTGCATCTGCAAGAGGCCACAGAAAGCACGAATTAGATCAGAAAAATCAAGTAAGGGTAAGAAGTTAAAAGCCTCCTTTCCAAGAGCTAATTACAAAAATATCCAACCAGCTTCAGCTACACCATCAGCATTAGAATGGGGAATTTAGTCTATGGGATATTTAGAGAGTCATTATATAACTATAACCCAAACAACAGACCAGATGGTCTTTTTATCTATCCAGACACTTTTTTTTTTTTTTTTTACACTTTAATACTTACTTTGAGCAGTGATGGGATCTATGCAAAGCCTCCAGTTAGTCAAAAGCCACAACCTCATACAGTCTTTGCTCTCAGCATCAGAGTAACGTGGCAAGGTTTTTATTTAAACCTTCAAGAGATGCACGACATAGCCACAGCTCTAATGCAGAAGGTAATCCTTCTTCAGTGCTCAAAGTCAGAACAACCTTCTTAGTCAGCACTTTCCCAGCCAACTGCTGCCCTTGAACCAGCCTCTGCTCCATTTGCTGGCAGAGCTTTCCAGAGCTATACTATGCAGAAGGTAGAGACCACTCAACAATGAAAGTATGCAACATAAACATAGAGACTACTGATGCAACAATTCCCTCAACACAAGGTTATCATGAGGTCCTAAAAACCTCCAAAACATCTGGACTCATGTCCTCAAGATAACCTCTTCCAGTGCTGCACCAGTCTGAGTGAGGAAGCTTCTTCTAACATCTGTTCTGAAGATCTCAAACCAGCCAATTGCCCACTTGTACTACAGCAAGGGGTTATTTCACCTACAGTGCTATGCAGCGCACTTCCTTCTGAACTTCCTAAGGCTTCTATGGACCCAGACAAGCTTCTCCAGGACCTTCTGGACTGAAGAGCTGCCATCTGCCATGGCAGACACTCCCCCAGATTACGTGCTGTTATAGAATAAGTTATTACCCATCATAAAGGATAATTACCCTTCGTAACAAATACATGCTATCACAATGGCCTTTGTTGACATAGGGAAAAGGTTTATCTGACTAGGCACAAGTGTTAAGAAATAAAGTGTTAAGAAAGTTTTCATTTCTCCTAACACAACAGTCACTTATTCCAGATTCTCTAGAGGATAGAGCAAGACATAGTAAACAAGGCAAACTGCTTCTCTACTTTTCCTCCCACTCATCTCAAGTAACAAGATGTCACCACTGTCTACACACGCATTTTATTTAGTGGGTCCCAAGCTTTCTGCTGTCAAGATGGAAGCTGCTCTCCACAGAGGATCACACACCCATGTGAAATGTTTGACCAAAAGATACTACAGAAGGGATGTCTCACCCACCATGAAATCACAGTCACAGCAGTGACTCAGGAATAGGAGAGGTGGGGGGCAACTAGTTCCTTATTAGAGCTTCTGCTGAACTCCTAACCATTGTGGCATTTTCTAGCATGGGCTTATTAATGTGCCATATGAAAAATTCCCTTGAAGCAAGAAGAGCAGAAGGTTTTTTCCCTTATTCTAAAGGAAAACAGCACAGTTGAGTTATTTTACATTCACTTACCACAGCAGCCTTTTTGTTCACTAGAACCTCATGACTTTGAGATCAGAACACACCTCATCAGCCTTATTAAAATGATCTATTTATTCTACAGAATTGAATAAAGTTGAAGTTTCTATCATGGAAGGTATCACTGAAAGTTTTAAATGGTAGAATACTTATACATGGAAGAGCAAGTTTCAAATCAAGAGTGTGGCATGCGTTCATACACAGCAGCTTATGTCACCAGCAGTAACAGGCACCACTGCAGAAGCAGATTAACCAGCTTTCAGTCAAGGTCCACAAAAATCCAGTGTACAATGGGACACTTAATAAGGGCTTCCCTGCAGCTGAGGACTGTACTCAGGAGCACAGCAGCTCAAGGCTTCAACTTGGTCACGAGAAAAAGTGATGTGCTATAGAAGCTCAAGAAGACTGCCATCAGAATAAGACTCGCAAAGTGGTGAATAGACAGAACAGCCACAAAGCCAGAACTTCATGTTGGTTCTAGAACAGTTCCTGCAAATTCAGGGGCATCAGCCATGAACTTCCTATTTCTTTGTGACAAATACAACCAATGCATTTGTCAGAGCAATATCAAGCACATGTCCTGTAGTGTCAGTCTCAAAGTTTTCCAATTTGATAAGGAATAGTGAATTGTGGCTGGACATTATCAGGTGGAGCAGGATCACTCAAACACAGCTACACCACCTAGACACCCTGCTCCCAGTGCTGCTGCTGGCCATGTCTGCCCTCCTGGGATGGCCCCATGGCAGAGCTCTATCTCCCCCAACAGGCAGCAGTACTGACCAGATACCAGAGGTGAGCACCTGGTAGACCCATTCCCACACCACGTCCCCACCATGCAGTAGCTTCCTGTCTGTGTATTTTAAAGTTGGTGTCTTCATACACTATTCCCAGCAGACCATCTCATGCTGTACAGAGGTGGCAACTGGTGCTGTCTTCAACATGTACAGCCAGGGCATAGCCTGGATTTCTCTTGCTACTGCAAATAAAGGGGCTTCAGGCAGTCACCACTCCCACTCAGCAAGCTGCATGCAGCAGCTCTTTAAATGATGCCAGTTTACTTGGCAGAGAAGCAGCTTCCAGATTAACCTGGATCAGCTCTAGATGCTGCAAAAGAGTAACAAGCAGCTAGCGGAAGGATCTCAGAAACACGGGTTTCTTAAGCGTCAATGAGAATATGGCTGAAGCTGCAGAGAAGTGATGACACTCACAGAATCACAGACTGGTAGGGGTTGGAAGAGACTACTGCAGATCAACTAGTCCAACACTACTGCTAAAACAGGATGACCTAGAGCAGGTTGCCCAGGATCATGTCCAGGCAGGTTTGGAATCCCTTCAGAGAAGGAGACTCCACAACCTCTCTGGGCAGCCTGGGACAGGCTCTGGCACCCCCACAGGTAAGCAGATTTTCCTTATCCATTATAATGTCAGAGATGGAGATGGGACAGAACCATGGTGGCCATAGTACCAAGTCACAGTCTTCTCCTCTTAGACAACCTCACTTTCTAATGCTTTGTTTAGGAATTTTACAGTGGATGAAAGCATATGCAGTATAGAACTGTTAACTATATAGTGAAAAGGGCTCCTTTCAGATTTAAGAAAAACATTCATGCAAGGTTGGACCAGATGATCTTGAGGTCACTTTCAACCTCGTATTTTACAGTTCTGTGATTATTTATTACTTCAGCATTTACTGTTATTTGACTTCTTGCTCTGATTTTTGTAGCACACAACCCATTTTTTTATTTTTACATTTAGCCAAATAATTTGTACCTATAATTATCATTACAATTTGCAAATGCTGTTTTGTAGTGGATGAATTATGGTGGTGAAGGCAGTGGAAAAACCTGATAGGTGACTAGTGATGGTTAAGAAGACAACGGGAAGCATCACAGTTGCTCTGACAAGCAGCAGAAGTTTCAGGCTGCCTCCTTCTCAAACTGCATCAAATAAATCCCCAAGCACTGAACAGCTAGAGCTTAAGTATTAAAAGGCCATATGCTATATAAAAAATATAAAAATAAAAGATAAAAATTCAACCAGAAGCAGAGCACCTAAGGAACCACACAGGCTGTGAAGATAGAAAGGGACGTTAATTCCATTACACAACTCTCATGAAACACAGATGCCTGCAAACTGACACAGCTCTCTCAGTACCCAGTCAGTGCACAGCTATGGCACCAGTTACTATAGGAAAGTCATAGAAATAACCATTACCTCAATTGCAGAGGGCTGCTTCTATGGAGGAACTGTCTTTAACCAGTCTGCTGGTATCCACTGAGTTCTAAACCAAAGTTTAAGGTCTAATGCAAGGATAATTTGTCAGATCTCCTTTACCAAATGCGTAACAGGGGACAAAATCATGATTCATCTGTGTCACCTCTGTCACCAAAGGTTTCCCTTTATAGAGATACACAGATAAAAGCAAAACCCCGAAATCCTTCTAATTTTAAAAGGATGGAGACTTATAAAAACAAAAACACAAACCAAAACAGAAAAAAAACCACCAAATCTTCTTAAAGCCTTTCAAAGAGCCATGAAAAGGCGATTTTGTTAAATGCATGATTCCTGCCTTCTCCTTCCTTGTGCTGTGCAGCAAGAGCAGGGGATAGATTTAAGGTGCTTTGCCTAGGAGCAGATACAGCTCAGCACGAGCTGTGGGCAGTGTGAACTCCTTGAACTGAAGTAACCCTGCACAGGCAGGGATCCAGCCAGATGTCTTCGGGGTTACTGGGATTCACAGTTAAAGAGGAGAAACACTGACTCGCTCACTCTCGAGCTCATTAATAAAAATAAAAATTGCCAAAGGCAAATGTCTCCCCGTGCTTATCATGCGGTTGGGATTGCATTGCCACAGAATTTAACAAGAGGAAGTTCTCTTATCTCCCTCGGTTAAGAAAAAAAAAAAAAACAACACCAAAGACACCCCAAACCCAAACCAAACCAAACAAACAAACAAAAAACCCTTCAGCTTTATAGAGGGAAAAAAAAAAAAAACAAACACCAAACATCACTCACGACACAGCTTCTGTACTAGTATAAAAAAGGCGGGGAAAGATACTCTGCAAGACCTAGCAGTGTAAGAAAGGTTAACAGAGTTCATTTGACTTCTGACAGGGCTTAACTCTAGCATTTCACAGCCCATAGGCATAAAAAAGGTCGTTTCATTTGCATTGTTTTTTCTTCCTCCAGGGGTAAACTCAAGGCCTCTTTCCCCAAGTCTTTTCACCTTTCTGAGCAAAACCCAACTCCCTGCACCATTCACTCTAGCTAAAGCAGAGCAGTTTTGTGCAACACACATAAGAGCAGTGGAGCTTATAGACATGGCACCACATTAAGTCACCTGAGGGGACTGATTTTCATTTGCAATCCAGGTGGCCAGGAAGAGCAAGGAAAAGCTCCACATCTTCCCTGATGAAGATGAGTGGCATTTCAGAAGGTGCTGGTCCCCATAGCCAGGCCGGCTGCTCTCCCAGCGTGGTGCCTACCAGGCATCTGGGGTTTCCAGAACTTGGCAGCAGCTTTGTCCTACAACAGAGATGCCTATAGCCCCTTGGATGCTCATCATCCTTTAAGCAAAGTTTAAGCGATCAAATACTAGTGAAACGGTAATTCTACTACAGCATATGTACAAGATGATAATGAAAATCATCACCTCCTCTATGACTTTAACCCAAATACTCAGGAAAAGACCAGCCATGTCACAAGTGATTTCTCTTCTCAGTGACATCCAATGACAGGACAAGAGGCAACAGTTGCAAGCTGGAACACTGGAGGTTCCATGTAAACACAGGGATAACTTTTTCACAGTGAGGGTGACAAGAGCACCGGAACAGGCTGCCCAGGGAGGTTGTAGAGTCTCCTCTGGAGACATTCAGAGCCCACCTGGACATGTCCTAATCTAGGTGTTCCTGCTCTGACGGGGGAGTTGGACTACATGATCTTTTGAGGTCCCTTCCAACCCCTAACAGTCTGTGATTCTGTGAAAGAAAGCAAACATGGCAGCATTCACCAGCACCTCACTGAAGGAAAAAAAACTGACCGCAAGATCACAATTTGGCATCTCACTCTCAGTAAGGTCACTGTGAAGCAGCACCAACCTCAAGAGAATGAGCTCAAGGGAAGAAAAAGAGAGTCCTAATGGCGTAGTTGGAGTGTGATGGATCTCTAGGTGACACTACAGAGCAAAGGCAATCCGCTGTTGAGTCTCCAGGGAGGCAAAGGAGGTAAGCTCCTCAGCCATGTGTTGAACTTGTGTGATCCCAACACAAGTAGCTGCTTGTGTGATGACCACATGGTGACACAGGAGGATGAGGAAAGCAGCACACTTGGGGAGGGAAGGCTAACAACAAGCAGAGGTGGCAATCATACCTTCCTCTTTTAGGAAAGCAGTGGGAGGAAATGACAACATATTTAACACCCCATGATACAACCACACTAAGGACAGCTTTCCCAGGAAAGCAGGGTAGAAAAAATGAGTAAAAAGAGAATTTCAAATTTTCCTTCCCCTCTTCAGAGCAAAGCATGAACAATTCAGGCAAAAACTGATGTAACAGCCAGGATGCATGGAGCTGAAAAAGAAGATAAGCAATCACCGGAGCAGATACTCAGCAGAGATACTCTCCCTTTCACCGTAAAGGGCTACAAGGATAATGAAGGGACTGGAACACATGCCTTAGGAGGAAAGGCTGAGACACCTGGGGCTCTTTAGTATGGGGAAGAGAAGACTGCAAAGGAATTTGATAAATATTTATAAATATATGAGGGCTGAGTGTCAAGAGGAAAGGGACAGCCTCTTCTCACTCGTGCCCTGACCCTGTGATAAGGGGGAATGGTTATAAGATGGAGCAGAAGGTTCCACCTTAACATGAAGAGGAACTTCTTTACTGTAAGGGTAACAGAGCACTGGAATGGGCTCCCCAGAGAGGTTGTGGAGTCTCCTTCACTGGAGATTTTCAAAACCCGCCTAGACGCATTCCTCTGTGACCTGTGCTAGATTATATGATCCTGCTCTGGCAAGGGGGTTGGACTCGAAGATCTCCAAGGTCTCTTCCAACCCCTAACACCCTGTGATACCTATGAAAGGGAGAGCCTTGGGATGGATGGCATGGTCCTCTCTTCCCACAGCCCCAAAGAGCAGGACCATTATGAAACTCCCGCTCTCCCACCAGCTGAAGTCTGACAGATCATGTAGGAGGAGTGACCACACAAAGTTATGCCACAAAAATTATGCCATCTGCCTACACAAAGAAACACAGACTACTCGATACCAGTAGCTACTTTATGAAAGACAAAGACAGACCAGGGGTTTTTTTCAGCCTTTTACACCATTATCCACATGCGTACATAGTAAAGATGGGGGAATTTCTGCTCAGTCAGAAAATACACAAATAAATGCAGGTTGCCCTGACACACAGCAAGAAAGCCAGCACCGGGAGGGCACAATCTCTTCTGATGGTAGGCAGGGCTGATGTGTGTCTGCACTGATGCAAAGACAGTGTACAAAGGGAGCTAGGTAACACCACAAGGTGAGTGAACACTTTGCTGGGATTGACCACCACCACCCAACAAGAAAACATGGCTATCATGAATTAGTCAATGCTGCCACAAACCACCTTGCCATCAGCTCCGCACTGAAGAAATCTCTCATGTGGCAGGCAAACAATCTGATTTCCTAAGCCATCAGTGCCAGGGTGCTGGGCTCTTGCTTTCCTCTCTCCCCCACCCCCATCCTGAAACACAACAATGCTCCGAAATGCTCTTTCAAGAAGGGGAACACCCATCATGTCTACAGGATGTGAGAGGCAAAAAAAAGGATGTGTGTTGGTTAGCTGGAGAAGGTGCAGCAACAGGCATCCAACTGCTGTGCCCTTCAAGTCATACTAAGACATGCCCAAAGCTTACATCAGACAGTGAAAGATCTTGTGTATCAACATAGGACCTGGCTGTGAAGTGTCCTACCCACCTCCCATTTTAGTTTTTCTTTCTCAGGGACAGAATAAAGCCTTTTTCAAAGGGCACAGCTCTGAGGGATGAATGCATGAGGTGTGAGATTGTGAACAGCAAAATTTTTAAGTGTAGCTCCAAGTAAATCTTGTTTTTAGAGACAATCTTCATGGCTTCTGAATGTTCAAATCAGGCACCACTTGAAGTTTAGAGCCCAATCCTACATCTATACACCATCAATTTAGGGATAGCAGTCAAGCTGGCTGGTACTCATGTGTAAAACTGCTTACAGGTTCTCATAATTAAAGATAAGCTAATGAAAATCCAAACTATCGAACTGTGCATACCTCTACCACACCTCAGACCACAGCTTTAGTTCTACCCCAGCTTCCCTCTCTGCAAACCCACTCCTATATCTTTGAATACCCCAGCTAATAATATCAGAAGGAGTAGCAGAGCAAGCACCAGGACTTTTCATTTCATCTTAGCTCCTGACCTACTAGAATCCAGGAAAAGGTGAACTTACAGAATCACAGAATGGTTTGGGTTGGAAGGAACCTTTCAAGGTCATCTAGTCCAACCCCCCTGCAGTGAGCAGGGACATCTGCAACTCCATCAGGTTGCTCAGAGTGCCAGCCAACATGACCTGGAACGTTTCCAGGGATGGGGCTTCTATGATCTCTCCGGGCAACCTGTTCCAAAATAACTTTGCCAGAATAAATTTCCTTTTCATCTTTCATTTGTTCTGTCTCCTTAGGCCTGCAAACACCTCAAGAGCTGCATAGAGTTCTGAAGCAGCACCTTCAGGTATCAGGTGGGTTGACCTCCAGGCCACCATCTTATAAATGATGCAATCCAAACCTCCAAGGTCAAATACCCACACTGGAAGATGTCTTTGTAAAGGCATTTGAATACTTTTGCATATTCACTACCTTGTTCTCTCTCTCTCCTTGTACCTGGGTTTAGGAAGAAAAAAAAAAAATCTGTAGCACCCTCCTCCCTGTCTCATTAACCTACTTTTATTTCCCCGAGCTACCTGCACACAGATAGAAACAGCAAACCAGTAGCAAATAACCGCCTGAGCTACTGCAAGCAGGGTTTGAGAGGGAAGCATCATTTCTCCCTGTTGTATTGAACATTTGTGTTTCTTGACTGCAAGCCAGCAAGATCTACAGAGCATCACCATGAGCCAGCCCAGCTAGCTAAGCATCCTTGCAACGTGGAGTCACACTCTCATACCACCATCACACCACAGAGACACCCTCCTCCTCCTTGGCTCATAGCTAATTCAGGGTTACATTATTCCCATGAACTGCCACTTGTCTTCCTGCATGGAAAGCCAACAAGGGAATGCGCGAACCTCCCAAAAAACCATACCCTGTGAGAAGAAAGGGATTAGAAGGGAACAATGTCAGAGTGTCTTCAGTAAACTGGACACAATCCCAGCTTCCAGCTGCACAATGACACTCAGGAAGGAGTTGTGAAAGCTTCCCAGTCACAGAGAAGCCCTGCATGCCAGGCTCAGAGATGTCTGGACATAATAATGGCCTTTAAAGCATAAGGATGCAAGAGGACTGCAGAGTCCCACACACAAACTGTCCCTGGCCAAGTAGGGAATGATGTCTCAAGCTCACCTTTTTCTTTTTTTTTTTTCCCCCTTTTCTTTCCAACATTGGGTGCTAATTGCGTAGTTTCAGATCCTCAACCTTATTTAGGTCACAGGCTTCCACACAGAACAGTCTTAGAAATGCCAGGCTTCTGTGGGAATCGGAAAGTCTGTTCATCCAGACCCAGAGCTCACCAATGTCAGAACAGAAGTGCAGGAGTATGTTAGAAAGGGATGATAGGAGGAGATTGTGTTTGGTAACGTGCACAAAGTGCTGCAAAATTATGTCTCATACAAATATATATGTCATGTATAAATCTGTATATGATATATATACACACACATTTACACATGATATAGACTTGAAAGGATGATTAAGGGACTGGAGCATCTCTGTGACTAGGAAAGGCTGAGAGCCCTGGGGCTGTTTAGTCTGGAGAAGGCTAAGAGAGGATCTGATCAATGCTTATTAGTATCCAAAGGGCAGGTGTCAAGAAGATGGTGCCAGAATTGTTTCAGTGGCATCCAGTGACAGGCCAAAAGGGGGCACAAACTAGAACACAGAAGTTCCACTACATCAGGAACAAATTTCCTGTGAGGGTGTCAGAGCCTGGCTCAGGCTGCCAAGAGAGGTTGCGGAGTGTCTTTCTCCAAGAAGATTCCAAACCCACCTGGACAATGCAAACATGGACAACCTGCTCTGGGTAATCCTGCTTTGGCAGGGGGGTCTGCTTGAGGTGATCTCCAGAGGTCCCTTCTAACCACTACCTGTCTCTGATTCTATGTGATTCACATGTTTCACAAGTTCCAAAGTGGATAAAGCATCTATTAATTAACTACATGCAGGGCATGAAATAGGGTTGTGTGGATGCTCATAAAGATGTTCCTCTGGAGTAGACCTGGGAGCCAAAACTTAAGGCAAGCACTGGGAATAATAAAAACATAAGCCACAATCTCTGTGTTTCTTTGGACAGTGGATTCAGGCTGTTGTACAACCATTACTCCTTGATAACCTAAGGTTGCCCTGCACCAGATAAATATATGAGCAAAGTCTATGGACAACATTTGATCAAGTCTTTAGGTTATAAAGACCCTAGGAAGATTTCATGAGCTCGGAAAAAAATGATAAAAAAAATAATTCTCCCAAACACCAGAATGACAGTCTTGTCATCTGGCAAATCTTTGCTCCAGAGGAACTGAAGTTTTCAGACCATCATATTTATATTCCTAGAAAAAAAAAACACAACAAACCAACAAACAAAAACACCCAAAAAACCCAAAACAAACACACAAAAACACACTGAGTATTCACACTTAAAGCTGAAGTGAGTAAACACACCAAACAAACCCCCAAAACATACCAATAAGTTCTTTAAGAACTGGGTCACAGGGATTCTTGCACATACAACTCGGGCATTCTCCTGCAAGCACCAGGGTTTAGCCAATTCAAGCTGAACCTAGGATCTGAAGACAAATGACAGCACTGTGATAAAGCTGCTATTTCTCCAGTACTTTCTATTTTTAAGCGATATTCTGAACAGTGTTCCGTGTTGAGGAGCTGCTAGACAAAAAAGATTCTTCTGTTATCAGTTTATCAGTCTCTTAGACAGCTGACGTCTCCAGACACTATCTTTAGGAAGATAAGATGCATACAGAGGAGGAATCGTAAGCTGTCAGTGCACCCGTACAGCATAATCAGATAGGCTCAAATTATGACAAGGAAAAAAACACCACAAACAAAAATGCTGAGTGCTTGTGCTGCTAAGCTCCTGCCATGCATACAAACTCCTCTGAAACAACTGCTCTTGCAAGTTAAAAATAATTCCACATACATCAGAAAGTTAAAGTAATTTTCTGCAGGGCTCTAAGTACCTCTGAGGAATGGAAATCAATACCATAAATACTTTTTTTTTCCCCTTTAAAGCCCAAGTACAGGGGCCTCCTCTATTTGCATGAATTCATAGCTCCTCCTGAAATAAAAGGCAAGGCTGCAGTTTTGAAGTAGATTTTGCCTGAAACTTCAGCTATCTTAAAAGGTACTGATCTTCAAACTGCTTGACAAAAGGCTTCAGCAGAGGAGAAAGAAATGCTGCAGCACATCTTGGAGCAAGAAAACAGCATTAGAATGATTTGGGGGAAATTTCAGGGATGATGCAAGGAAACTGAAGTCCTCAGTGTCACAGGTGGGAGATGATGCCATTCAACCTTCATGTTGTGAAAGCAAAGCACTTCCTGTAACTGAAACACTCAAGGTGTGCTGAGAATTCAAAACCCAAGTGAAGCCAGTGGAAAGGCTTTAGATTCAGTAGGACTGGAAGGAGGACAAGGAAATGCGACACATTCAGGTTGTGAAAGAAAGCTTTGAAGATCAGATCAAAGATGAAGGCAGGTTTATGAAGCAAATTCCTTTCAACCTATGGAGTATCAATATGCAGGAATCTGCTCGTTGTCTTTTCTTTTTGCTAGATTTGAGTGCACAGCTCATGAGGGACACCATCATACCTTCACACAGCTCCTCAAAAAAGCTGCTGTAATCTAACATGCACACACACGCTAAAAAGGTCACAAATGGATGGAGAAGCAAGTCAAACCACAGCCAAGTCCATGAGGTCTCTATTTAAAAAGGAAATGGAAAACAACACACACTTTGAGGTGGCTTTTGCTTGTGCAGCACAGCCTTCATCTACTGGCAATGCTTCCAGAATTCTTACTGCTAACAGCTCTGTGCGGAAATTGTCCAAATATCGGTTAAACCCAGGAGCTACGGACTGAGGACTGTTCAATCCCTGAACCTTCACCTTGTCCTTTAAGCCATGGTTTACTTTTCTGCAGTGTTGCTTGGCACAAGAACACCCAGAAGCACTTAAAACAAATAATCATGGAGGTTTTTTTTTGTAACCAAAGGGTAATTTCACCAAGAGACCCCTCTAAGAGATGTAGAAGATATGGCTGAGCTATCTGCCAAGAGGTACAAAGCCCTTCACTCTCACCCAGGCCACATTGCTCAATGCTGTGTTTTTTTTGGAGGGCAGCCAGTGCAGATGACCATGGTCTCCATTGATTATGAAAGGGGAGCGTAAACACAGCTAGAGATAAGGGAAGGAGCTGTACAAAGGAAAAGCAGGAAGATAGACAGCCAAAAACTGCAATACTATTACTGCCAAAATCATAGGTGAACTTGGGCTGGTCAGTAGAAAGGTGAAAAAGGGTAGTCAGGTAGCACTGCAGCACTTTTGTGCCAATAACTTTTATTTTACCACTTCATTCAGTGGTGCCTCTAATGTTTTAGTCATAGTGGGGATCTCTTGCAGACACAGCATACTTCCTCTCCAGGATGTGCCTCACCACCATCTGCCACGCATGCAACAAGAAGGGAATCACAAAATCATAGACTGGATCAGATTGGAAGAGACCTTTCAAGGCCATCTAGCCCAACCTTTCTGCAGTGCGCAGAGAGATACCTGCAATTAGAGCAGGTTGCTCAGAGACCCAGCCAACCTCACCTGGAATGGTTCCAGGGATGGGGCTTCTATCACCTCTTGGGGCAACCTGGACCAGGGTCTCACCACCCTCAGTGTGTAAAAGATGTCTTCCATCTCTCTAGTCTAAATCTTCCCTCTTTTAGTTTAAAACCATCACCCCTTGTCCCATCTTAGCAGGCCCTGCTAAAAAGATCATCCACATCTTTCTGACAGGTTCCTTTAAGTATTGAAAGGCCATAATAAAGTCTCTCTTGATCCTTCTCTTCTCCAGGATGAACAATGCCAACTCTCTCATCCTGGCCTCCCAGCAGAGGGGCTCCTGTTGTTCCAAGAGCACCTCAAAGACAGTCCTAACACAGGTAAAACCCCCATCACAGCCTCAAAGCAGAAGAGCCACATATGCCTATGTTAGCTTAAGACAGTGTACTGCTGAAAAATTGCTGCCTTGTTTAAAATGCA
>VWZY01012558.1:39040-68638 GCA_013399075.1 Chloroceryle aenea
ACCGGCCGGGGCTGTGGGAGGAGCGGTCGCCCAGGAGGCACCCACCCAGTCCCGGGATCCCGGCCCTGGCTCCATAGCGAGCGGCTGCAGGGGGCAGTGAGGGGTGGTGGTCTCCGCCTTCCCAGCGCAGCCACTCGCCCCTGAGTGAGGGTCAGTGCTCCCAGGGGCACTCGAAATGGTCCCCTGGCCATTAAGGGTAGCCTTTTCTCTTTCTCCAGGTGAATAGATCCCGGGGTCTCAGGTGTTCAAATGCTCTCTGCAGCATTGCCGTCCCTTAAGTTCCTTGGGGTCGCCTCTCCACAGCTGGCAGGGCATAAGTGGTGGGCTTGGCTATGCTGCGCTAACAAATGGACTCTATGATCTTAAAGGTCTTTTCCAACCTAAGTGATTCTATGATTTTAAACGTGTTTTCAGAACTTCATCAGTCATCACTGTTTTGTTTTGTTTTTTCACTATACTTTCACGGGCAAAGTCTGTTGTTTGGTTTTTGGGTTTTTTAACATCTCAAGCAACCATGAGAGTGCTTGACAAACTCCAACTCCCCATGGAAACACAAAATCACAGAATGTGAGGGGCCGGACAGGCCCTCGAAAGATCATCCAGTCCAAACCCCCTGCCAAAGTGGGATCACCTATACAATGATACTTCTGGACATACTCAGGTCTATCTCAGCCCATGGGCCCTGGGCTACTCCCCCCAGCCTGTAGTTGAGACCATTCTGCACCAAAATCATGGTTGTGAATCACCCACATGCCTGAGCTGGCTTTAATGTAATGTGCTGGTGCCCTAAGAGCCTCAGCAGCCCACTACAGGCTCTTAGTAAAGCTGCTGAAGTATTTCCCCAGCTCCTGATGCATCAAGTCCTAGGCTACGCTGTCTGCAACACAATCTGTAGCCAAATTAGCTCATTTCAAACTAGATTGACTGTGCCCACACAGAGTCCCTGCGATGTCAATGAACCCAAAATACAATCAGTGTGTGTAGTTGAAAGGAAGGGGCAGGAAAACTGAGAGAAAGTGCAAATGCCAACTATGCACCCTGATGCTGACAGTATACATAGAGTTCTGTTAGCCAGACAGAATATGATGCCATACATTTTCCACATCGAGACTCTTGGTTGGCCCTCTAACAAAAATTATTCAACCCTGTGGAGAAGACCTTGGGGGTGTTCCTGAGTGAGAAGCTGTACATGAGCCAGCACTGTGTACTTGCAGCCCAGAAGTCAGTGGAACCCCAGGCTGTATCCCCAGCAGTGTGGGCAGTAGGTCAAGGGAAGGGATTCTGCCTCTCTGCTCTGCTCTAGTGAGACACCCCCCACAGTGCTAGGTCCAGCTCTGGAGTCCTCAGCACAGGAGAGACAGGGACCTGTTGGAGCAGGGACAGAGAAGGCCACAAAAATGATCTGAGCCCTGGAAACCCTCTGCTGTGAGGCCAGGATGAGAGAGTTGGGGTTGTTCAGCATGGAGAATAGAAGGCTCCAGGGAGACCTTCTTGCAGCCTTTCCGTACTTAAAGGGGCCTGTCAGAAAGATGGGGACAATCTTTCTATGATTCTATTTTTGTTGAAAATGTCCCTGATCTCAGCAGGGGGCTTGGACTAGGTGACCTCTAGAGGTCCCTTCCAACCGAGACATTTCTATGATTCTATAATTCTATGTTCTTTGTAGCAGGGCCTGTTGTGACAGGACAAGGGGTGATGTTTTTAAACTAAAAGAGTGGGGACTTAGATTAGATGGAAGAAATTTTTTATGCTGAGGGTGGTGAAATCGTGGTCCAGGTTGCCCCAAGAGGTGGTAGAAGTCTTATCCCTGGAAACCTTGTCTGGGAGATTGGCTGGGGCTCTGAGCAGCCTGCTCTAGTTGCAGATGTCCCTGTTCACTGCAGGAGGGTTCCACTGGCTGAGCTTTAAAGGTTCCTTCAATCCAAACCATTCTGTGATGCTATGTATTTTTCATGGCAAGTTAATGGAAATTATCTGTGTTAGCCTAAAATAAAATGTTGAATTTGTTCAGCTTCTTGGGGAAGGAGAACTCAATGTGCGTAAGGGACAAGCAATAGTTGCACTGAGCTTTCAGCTTGCACAAGGGCACTGCTGCTTTGACATTTGCACTGGATATTCTGCTGCAGATCACACATTTCTCTTCCGTTCTCCTGAGCAATAGAGTTAGTAAATTATCATCACAGGAATGGGTACTGTGGCTGCATTAGGGTATTGGCTCTTTGCTGACTGTTGGAATGGAGAAAGTTCTCGCTTAGGTGATTAAATGATTCCATGTCTACTGGAAAGTACTCTATGAGCTGTGATAACAGCAGCCAATGAAGCAGGAGTCATGCTGGGCCTAATCTTGCTGGGATGATACCAGTGCAGAGCTGGAAACAATTAAGCATTGAAACAAGTATTCTTTGTGAGGCAATATTATTACAGTAATAACTATACAAGTTGTTATCTCAATGGAGAACAGACTCCTCTGCTTTCTGCAGCAGGTCATTTTTAATTGATCCAGGCTCATTAAATAAGTTTTAAAGCTGAAAAGCACCAAAATCCATCTGAGGCATCATCTACATTGCAGTCAGCACTAGGTTTTCCATTTTTCAGTGAGAAGGCAAGACAATTGCTGGAAAGAAAAGAACAGATGTCCCTCTTGTCCAGCACTTTCTGTTGTCAGTAACTACTCATAATTTTTTTAATCTGCAGCACCAAGGTAACTTGTGAGACTTCCTGCAGCTGAAGAAGCAGAGCTCAGAGAGATGCAATGAGTGTCCCATCACCTAATCACAGAATTTTGGGTTGAAACTCTGAGTAGGGACATATTTAACTGGATCAGGTTGATCAAAACCCCATCCAACCTAAATCCAGAGTAGGACCTGTGCTGAATGTGAGGTGCAAGGGGTTATCACTCCATTAGCCTTTTACTATGATTTTTTTTTTCTCACTGCTATGAAAATGACAGTTACAGGGAGCTGCTTGAGCTCCAGTTCAACTTTTGACATATCTTGGTATTTTGAGGAAGTGCCAAAATTTGAGAAAAGGTACAGGTTTGGTTTATATTCTAAAACAAACAAACCCAAACAAAAACAAAAAACCACAAACAAACAAAAAAACCCAAACAACGACAAAGACAAAAAAAAAAGAGTTGTGTTGAGTGGCTTGACATCAGTGTTAAGCAATCCATTAACATGAGGAAGATAAAAATGGGGTGCAGTTAGTAAATGATTGAAAAACAGTGGTGAAATTATTGACAGCCAGTGTAGGCAACAGAAAACAGATCTTATGAAACCTAGGTTGATACTAGATGTTATCTTTGATCTAATCCTGAGTTTAGTGTATTTAAATTTATTCGAGATGTGATTGATCATGGTGTGCTGGTGCTCACAGACTGGCAGGTAGCCTCCCATGCTACTTGGTACCTAATGTGGCAAATGGCCAAGATTCTGGGATTCTTGGATCTCTCATCCCAAACAGGTTAGAAGGCTCCGAGACAGACTGCCACATAGTTTGCCTTCAGTCTTCAGGCAGCAATTGCAACTCCTACCAGCCCACCATGTGATAGCAATGTCTTCTTCATCTCTCCTTTATGTGGCCTTTTGGAGCAAGGGGCTTGGTGCTGAGGAGCAATCACCCTCCTAGGGACTATGTTTTCAAAGCTGCTGCACTGGGCTCTTAATGGGCAAGGACTCCAAAAGGCATCTCTTTAACTGCAGTGCCTGTATTTTTATTTAAAGGAGCTATTAAAATAATTGTTTTCCTTCTCAGAAGATGTCTTCAGTAATATTTGTAACAGATGCTTGAGGCAGAAGACAGGCAGTGTTTTTATGAAGACAAGTAATAACAAGTAGGAGTTAGCAAACTCATGAGCGGTGGTACTTACCAAGGCTGATTTCTGATGGCTCTTTCCTCTGGTGATTTTTTGATATATAATAATAACATTGAGTATCCATTAGTCTCTTAGCAGGGTCACTAATCTGGATGTCCCTGTTCTATGTGGCAATCAATTTTTGTGGCACTCATAAGAACTCTGTAATTTTGAGACATTTAACCTCTCTCAGATTTTCTTGACATTAGTGCACACACTAATAAAATCCCTTGAGGAGGGGATGATGAGCAGAAGAGCAGAGAAAACAACCACATGAGTTTTTTCTTAGGAATTCAACATCTGTGGTGTGAGCTCTTTTTCCTGTAAGGCATTTTATATGGCTGCCAAACTTGTTGCAAAAAGATTAAGTGATGTCACCAGTGCTGAGTTGCCAAGTTACAAGTGTCACATCCTACAGAGAAATACAGTCAGAAGGGTGAGCAGAAGTAACTCATCCTTAAACCTTGATGAGGGCTTCATTTTGGTTCGTGTTGGGTCTGAAACCCAGAACTCTCCATCTCACAGGAGATCCCAGCCCCTGACCCACTGTTCTCTCTCTTGCTGGGACAACTCATCCTGGAGGGAAAAGAGGGGAACCCACACTACAGAAGATGTTCTTCAGCAGAGCTTGAGATGTGGTTTCCAGTTTCCCTAGACAGCAGAAGGATTTGTTTCTCATGCCCCACACTGAGGTGACACTTATCATTCATATATCCCTTGGGTCACAGGGCTGGAAAGGAATTAAAAATCCTTCTCCTTCCTTCACCTCAGGCAGAGTCACCAAGGCCATGCTTACAGAAATTTCCCTGCTCCAGGCCTCCGGTGCTGGCATCTCCTGAACTTCCCAGATGAAAAATATGAGATATAGTGGACCTGTGTCACAAATAAAGTCTTCTTTGAGGTTTGGTCTGACAAACCTCTAGTAAAAATGACCAGCTATCACTATTAGCCTCTCAAACATTGCCTCTCATATAGACCTTTTGCCCTTCAAGTGTCACCACCATTTTGTGACAGAAGGGGATTTGAAATGCAAGCCAAGGCTCTATGGCCTTTCCAGGGAGAGTGTTTTATAAGGCCTTTCTAAACATTTACGTTTCAAAAGCAGAATAACTTGTTGATGTTTAGTGACAGAAACATTGATAAATACTACCTTACTGGTAGTTATTGGGTTACTTTCTACTACACGAACATCATTAATTTTAATGAAACATTAATTTTCTTGTTAACAAATTTTAAAGAAATACATTAAAAAATCCATTTCATGTTCACTTTTGACTTTTCAAAGAGTTTCATGAACATTAGTTTAACTCATCTTTCTAACTCAAAGTGATTCTGCAGTTTCTGCCTAAATTCTGCCCAGATTTATTATATTTATNATAATTATTCTATTACTTACAACTTCTGCTATTGGGTTGCTTTGGGTTTGTTTTTTTGGTATAAAAAATTTAAGAGCTCAGTCTCTATTTCTCATTCACATAAAAAGTTGTGCTTCATACCCTGAAATTATTTGGAGAGACAAAACCTGGAATCTTAGTTCTCCTGATGTTCTTATATATAAGGAGAGGTCAGTCAGGGCTCTGTGTTCTTTACTTGTGTTAAGATTAATTTGTGACAGATTAAAATTGTGACAGATTAAAATGTGACATTATGACTGAGGTCATGTCCTCTGCTCTACACCAAGTATCATCTGTTTTGGAGAGGATTTTCTGAAGTTTGAAGAGCCATGACGAATAATAGCTGTCACCATCTTACACAACGTTTTGCATTCTATCAGCAGCATGAGCTCCCCATGCTCTACAGGATGTTTGTTCCTATTCACCTGGTGTGCTTGTCAACATGACTCAACATGATAACAATATAGGAGATATTGTCTGGCTCTAATTTCTATGCAAACATTGTCCTGAATATTGTGGGACTTCTGGTTTCCCTGTGATGGATTTCACTTTGCTGTGATTCGGGAGCAGATCCCAGCATCTCCTGCTTCATAAACAATCTCACTACGTATCTTGCAATCAAGTTTTAACCCTTGTCCCAAGTGTTGCAACGCATGCAGTTGATTAATTCTGATTTCATACCACAGATAACCATGTCACTCACACACACACACACCCCCTTACCAGCTGGCACACGAGCCACATTCTTCCCATGTTAGTCATGTAGCATGCCTGCCTTTAACCTACGTAGAGACAGACAATTATGCCACTCCACATCCTCCTCCCATGACTCAAGGAGAAGTTCTTGCCTCCTTATGCTGCAAGGTGTCTGGCGTCCTTATCCTGCTACTTACCAAGTGACAGGAGAGGATGCTGGGATCTCACTAGTGTGACTCCTAAGACAGGACAGAAGGAAGACAGCACACTCAATTGGGACAATAAGCTCAGAGAAATGTTTGGGTGAATGACTCACTTAAGCTGACGAAGGCCCCATCCCAAAGGTGCCAGCTGCTGAATCTGTTTGTCATGTGCACACACACACAAGCTGATTTTCAGCAAAACTATGTCATCACTCCTACTATTTTTTTTTCCCTGAAGCTTTTTCCATTGCATCTCACTGCTTGCAACCATTGCTCCTAATAGCACAGGTTAAAAGAAAACCAGAAATGGTCTCCATTTTAGAGAACTTCAGTATAGTCATTATCCATCATATCAATAGGGTTTTGCATGTTTCTCATGGCTGCTAGCCCAGCTCTGTGAGTTCTTTGGACCCGAGCCTGCCATTGCATGCTGTACATGAGGATTTGCCATCTGCACTGCCCTCACTAAATACAACTTTCTCTAGCATGATTACGACTAGCTGGAGAGTAGAGAATTCCCCAACATGAAGAAGGGGATCAGCACGTGGCCTCCACAGGGTACCTTCAAGATAGGCAGCCTAACAGTTGCCAGGGGCACTGAATTACATTCACATCAACTGATCTTGATACCATCTAGCTCTGAAAGGGCTAATTCTGCCGAAGACAAACACTCAAGGGTTCTCTCTGTCTCTGCGGTAGATTGAAAAGAAGTGGGGAAGGAGTTTTGCTCTGTCTGTATCCTTTTGTCCTCACTGATTTTAGATAAGGTGACACAAATTTGCAGATTCCCTTTGGATTTAACATGGTAATTGTTTAAAGCAAAATGATGACTCTGTATCCCAAGGACAAATCGTGAAAGAAACATTGTCAGAGAAGAAATCCCTTGAATCAGGGAAGGTGTTCTACTTTATCCTTCGTTAAACTCTGAATTTAATTTGCTATTGCTGGGCAGAGGCTCTGGCAGATGTAATGTTAGGTGCACTGCCCAACAGAAACATTCTACCCACTTACTGCAGGATCATAAGCCAAAATAAGTACTCAGAGACAAGCTCTCCAAAGTGTTTGTGAGTCCTAGTTTGCAGCACTCGTGGCATTTTAGGAAGACTTAAAGGTTCACAGGAGATCAAGCCAGGCATAGTGCATGAAAACAAAAAGGCTGTCAACTTTGCATGATATATGGGGTAAATTTTAAGAGGAGGAGGGGGGAACAACTTTTTTTTGCCAGACAGGGAGAAGTTCAATCATCTGAACAATGGAAGGAAAGAGAACTCAAGGGAATTATTCTTCTTGTAAAAAGAATTTGATTTTCTAATGTGAAGAACAGGCTTTAATTACAACAAAATGAAACAATAGAACATTTCCTTACTAAAAAGTTTCAGGGCTTTTTTTGTTGCTGTGATTACTATGCAAAGGGGATGTGTGTGCTTAGGAGTCCTTGTCATTAGGGTAGAGCCAACGACTTCTTAAAATTACCATAACTGACAACAGGACCATTTTCCCTTAACTTCTCCTCAGGACCAAACACAAATACCATGATGTCCATATAGTCGTTGTGCAATACACTACATCAGCACAGAGAGGGACAATTGCCTCTGCTTTAGGAAAGGGACTCTTCCTTCATTTGAAAGCATGGACCAGAAGATAAGACACACAAACAGATCTCCACCTCCTGCAGTCAACAGGATCTGCCATCCCTCAGAAGACACACATCAAATACTAAAGTCAGGTTAATATTCTGCTCAGTTCTGGAAGAAGCAGTCCTTTCTAGCTTGCAGTCATTTTATTTGGTACCATCTCTAATAAATAATCAGATTACAACTGATTTCATTAATAGGATAGCCCAGGGATCTACACATGTGGTACGAGATATCACTGGCCAAGTCTGCAGGTTTAAAATGTCCACAGTTTATTCCATAGCTACACTCTTCTCTTCAATAGTCGTATCACAGGCTGGGGACACATGTACTGGTTCCTGGCATCACTTTTGAAAATAGACATTCCAAAACTCGAGGAAATTGAAGGAAAAGAAATAAATTCCCAAACTCCTGCAAGGCTTTCTGTGTATGAAAAAAAATGCATGCTGTGATTGTTAGAGGCTGCAGTCAAATTAGCGTTTAATTACATTAACATTTAATGCTTAAAAATGTCAGGAAAGGACTTGGGGAGGGGGAAATAGATCAGAACACAGAGCACAGATGAGTGGCACACAAGTATAAATGCCTAGTTTGTATTCCCAGTGAAGAACCTTCTCAATTTTTCTTTCTTCATGCCATTCTGTAAACAGAAGTTTAGTGTGTTTGATCTTAAAATGCCCCCGCCATCATGTTTCTAAACTAGTTGAAGCTAATCAAATTTAACTACCACTTCCAATTAATTTTCTTCCCTGAAATGTTGATTGATAATGAAAATTGTGATGAGAATAAACAAGATAATGCTTTTCTGAGGTCTCAGGACTATCAGCCATGCTCCATTTAACTTCAGCACTTGTCTCAGCAGGAGCTGCAATCTTTTTTACAGGGAGTAGATGCACTCAGGGCTGACATAGCAACTAATGCTGTGCCTGCACAATGAGGAGCAACTCTAGAGAGCTGCTGTTCATGTTCAGCATCTTGTTTTTTGAGCTACGTGGCCCAGAAGGTTGCACCAGTGATCTGTCAGGCTGAGAAGAGACTACACATACACTCAGTGCATTCAGCTGAGAGAATGTAGAAGCTTGATACATACACAGTCCTGTGCTGTCATCCTTTTAATCAGGAGGTTTCTCCAAGCAGCAATTGTACAGAAGACTCTGGTCCTGGTTATCTGCTACATAAAGGCCAGGTGGAGTACTTTTCACAGCTTCTTCTTGAGGAATTAGTTTGTCTGGTTTTGTTTTGGTGTTTTGTTTTAAATTATTATTACCCCCCCAAATCTCAATTGGGATTCTGACTAAGTATAAGTTGTGCAGTCCTGAAAGGTCCAGTAAAAGCCTGTGCCTTTGTGTTGCTTGGGAAATGATTCTCCAGCAGGATCACATTGTTGAGAACTTGGGATTGTTCATCACAAAGTGAAATTACATGTAGAAAGAACAGCCATAAAATACATTAATTTTTAATGAAGACATTAAACACTCAGAGCTTTTTTTCCTCACTCATGTGCCCAGTCTATTGCCTCTGTAATAAGCCCCCCCAGCCTTGGAAGAACAGAGATGCCTCAATGTCTCTTAGAGAGATTTCAGGTTTTCGGTCTCTTCACTTAGAAAATTATTTGATAGTAATGGATAATAATGAAACCAAGCTTCCTGGCAGACTTGAGAATAAATGTTTTTCCAAGTGGGGCTAAGGTTTTTATGGCCTTGATGAGTCTTCTCACCATACAGAAAGAACTGAGAAGGATCTCTCACAGATTGTGGCAAGCAGGGCAGTGGATAGGGGGCTGAAGCAAATGAAGGAAGGGAAAATGCATCTCTGAAAATGGCCAGAGGGCTTACTATAGCATCACACAAAGCATTTAATCTCCTCTTCTTTCTCCTAACAGCAAGGTTCAGACTTACTACATGTCTCCTATACTTCCAGGAGAGAACATGCAGGGAGGAAACTATGGGAAAACACCAGTGAAGGTATTTCCCTGGAGACTTCTGGAGCAAAAAGCTCAGAGGTACTTGCTCTTTCAGACTTTAAAAGAAGCAGGTCTGAAAGAATGAAAAACTAGCAGAGTAGGATTGGAAGTCATCTGCTGAGGTTTTTCCCCCAGTCAAAGCACCTCAGGAACATCACAGAAACCTCTAGTTGTAGCATCTTTGTTACAGCTGCAAGTGCCATTAAGCTCTTTTTACAACCAAAAGAATAGGAAATAAAATGCCTGATATAAGAGAGTCTGATCTGTCCCATGCTTCCCCATTGTCCCTCAAACTACTCCATCACATATGCAACATAGAGGCAATCTTGTAAAGTCAAGCCATACAGGACAGAAAAGTAGGAGCAATTTATTTTGAGAAATACTGTCCAGATGCTGCATTTATTGTGCCTGGATTAAAGCAAATATTTTCTTCCTCCAATAACCTTTTCTGTCCATTTCCCAGTTTTCCAAGACAATATCCATAGACTGGAATTTTTTTACGAAAATAAAAGAGTACTGCACTGTACTGGCTTTTGATATGGACATGTATAACACTTGAATCATTGCTCATAATGTGTTTAATTCTGAACTATGAACTCTTGGCTACCTGAATCTTAGATTAAGATATTAGCAAGATAAAACTATATACCGTAAAGCTTAGCTATGCAAGGGCTTCCCATTATCCTGTTTATCCTTCACTGTGTCAGAGTAAATTGTATCATCTAACTCTTCAGATGAACACCCTATTCAATTCTTAATGCTCAACAGATAGGATAGTATTTATTTTATTTGGGAGTTTGATTTTAGATGAGGTGACATGCAACAGAATGGAGCACAGACGCTGGAGAATGGTGTCCTGCAGTGTGATAAATGACAGAGTACAACTGAGTAACGCAGAGGCAATTAAAAAAGGAATATACTCCTGGAAGCTGGCACCTGTGAATAAGTAGCCAAGCAACCAAGTGAATGCCAATGTCCTCAGCTATGCTTCTGCAGTATGCTGCTCACATCTAACCATACTGCAGAGCATGAGTAGTCCAACTGAGGAGAACTTTGGGCTAGTTCTGTAGCAGTGGTTATTTTTCCTGCACAAACAGACCCTCTATACACCAGCCTTCAATTCCTGTGCCATGTTCAGGAAGTCACTCAAGATCATGCAGTGCAGCTGAATAAGTCACAAAATCACAGACTATTAGGGGTTGGAAAGGACTTCTGGAGGTCATCTATTTCAACACCCCTGCTCCGGCAGGGTCACCTAGAGCAGGTTGCACAGGATCATGTCCAGATGGGTTTGGAATCTCTCCAGAGGAAGAGACTCCACAACCTCTCTGGGCATCCTATTCCAGGGCTCTGTCACTCACAAGAAAGAAGTTTTTCCTTATATTTAGGTGGAATAAATCAGAAGACCTTGGCATAGGTGAGACATCAATCTCATTCAAAAAAGCTTTCAAGCAGCTGCCCATCTTGCAGCATGTGCATAGTCCCATTGACGTTACTGGTTTAGTGATCCTGCATGCACACGTGTATTTCTTTTGCTGGAAGAAGTTCTTTTTCAGATGTCTCCATTTGCCTGGCTTTTAAGAGGCTTCATGACCTGAGCAAAATATCCTGCTGAATTACAGGATCTGGGATTTTCACTGGTGTAATTTAAGCCAAGTAATGTAGGTAACGCTTGTTGACATTGTCCTCTGGGAGAGATGATCTATGCTGCAGCTACAAAAGGCAGTGAAAACTGGGGATAGTTGGATTAAAATGAATAAATACTAATTTTTAAATGGACATGATGATAGAGCAGGACATGATGGTAGAGCAGGGAAAATGTTAAATCTGCTAGCTTAGATGGCAGGGTGGAAGAGACATTTGGCAAAGGCCACTTCAGAAACACACAGTGCTAAGACAGTTTTGTATCTGTTACCAAGGTATTATATGGCCTTAACTGTGACAGCATCAGTTATCACAACACGGCATAAAGCAGAACATGGTAAATAGTCATAAAGCAGAACACTGTAATTCATACTGTCAAAGCTATTTTTGATCACTTGGAGATATTTGTACAGACTGACATAATTGGATGACAGGTATGAGAAGCCTTTACTGTGATGTTATCTTCACCAAGACAAAGATTTTGTTGTAGGAGAGGATAAAAACCAAGGCTCTGCCAAATCACACAGCACGAAGAAAGCCTATCTAGCTTGGGGAAACCAAGAGACCATGTTTTTCTTTTTCTGAAGCTAACACCAATCCCACCAAAGCTACAGCACAGTAAGACTCAACAACTGTAGTGATGTTTCTTGCCGACAATCTCCTAGAAACCAGTTATAAACAGAAGACATGAGCATTATGAGACAAGAAGAAAAAAAAAAAAAAGAGAAAGATAAAATAGACAACATATTTCTGATCTAAATATTCACTTTTCAACAGGCTCCTGCACTAGACAGCTGGCTTCTGTTTCCACATTATCCTTCCCAATTCCACCTGTAGACCTGACCTTACACAGCTGCACATCTTCAGAGCACGTTAGGTGTCAGCAGAATGGGATACATTCATCCCTTTACCACCAAAGGAGAACAGATGCCATAACCCACACAGCTCATCCTTCCTGAGCCAAGCAATACCACAAAAGAACTTGGCTGTACTTCATCATTATTAACATGCTTTAGTAGAATTTTTTTTTAATAGTGTTTCTCCCCTTGCAGACAGACTAACTTCTTGTATTGTCCTTATCCTGGAAAACAGTAAGATTCAGCCTCGTCTCACCAAATGGGTGGCTCTGGCTCTACTGAACCTAAGCTAGAGCTCTGTGGCCACACAAGGCTACAAACTCTTCAGCTTGGCACAATAGACCGTGTCTCAGCAGAAGCAGCACTTACATAGGCATAAGAGAAGCAAATCAAACAAAAATATTTACCTCCTTCAGCCTGGTCAGTGCTAAGAAAAGCCTTTGCAAACCATTCCCAGTTCTATTCTCAGAGGCTCTGTCAAAAGCAACTGAGAGTTGAGGCTTAAAAATCCCATTGATTAGAGATAGCCTGTTCTGAGTTAAAAGAAGGGCAGCGGGTAGCCAGCGTCCCGTATCATTAGCGGATGTTTTCGCCATAGCGCTTTATGAGTTGGCATAGCCTTTGCTTTCAGCGGGAACTGCTCAGTCTGCTGAGATTGCCTGACAAGCTTCCCTAAACACAGGCTACTTTGTCATCCTTCCTGTGCTGTTTAGCCCTGGCTAAGGAATAAAAGAGGCTGCTAGAATATGACTAATAAAATAAGAGAAATCCCACTGTGCTGCTGACTCCAGGAGAGCACGTTGTCTTGTAGCAAACAAGGCAGTAAGAATTCTTCCCGTCCTGACGGGGACATCACTGAAATGTCAAGGCTAGTAGCTGCCCTTTCCCTTCTGACACGTTAGTCAGCCCCTGGGAAGGAAATAAATCACCGAGCCACTTAACACGTCATTAGGAGTTAAAACTAGATATCCAGCATCTTCAAAAAGGTTTTCAAAGCAGCTTGGGTACAAAACAGCAAGTTGTGAAGGTAGTGCTGATGGAATACAGCAACATTTCCTTCGGGGAAGCTTTTTCTTTAAATGACTCTAAACCCCGGGTATTCTCCCTGCTTAGCCGTTCGGGTTGTATAGTCTGCCTGTATTTATAAATAGCCCACTTTGTTTACCAATTATTTTAAGTACTTTCAGGAAAGGGAAGGAAGAAAACTCTGGGAATATTGCAATTGCCTTTCTGCCCTCATTAGCCCACTATTTCCCTGTATCTCAGTTGTTTCTTGTACTCAGTTCAAGATAAGACTGCAGTGTCAGTAATAGTTTAAATTCCTCTTTTCTTTCTTTTTTCTTTTTTTTTTTTTCTCTTTTCTTCTCTTTTCTCCAAGGCCATTCATCCCTGCCTCTGCATCACTCCTCCCTCCTGGTTATGATATATGGGGGTTTGATGCTGTGCATTGAATCAGAGCTAAGAATACTTCTCTTCCTTTTGTTTTGTAGGTTTTGATTGTTTTTAAATGCAGACCAGTTGCTATTTGCATGGTGGGTACATTGTGAAAGCTAAATAAGATTTTCTTATTTTATCCAAGTTAATAAATTCTGCAAATATGGTGTGACCTATTACTGAACACTAAGATACTTTAATGCCCAAATACATGAAGACTCCAGACTGTGTCAAAGCAAATGCTTTGAACTATACAGCAGCTTTTGATGCTCTTTATTGTAGCAATGGAAGTAGGAGACGGAAACGTAGATACCATGTGTACAAGCCTTCCTATCAGTGACATGAATGGCACAAAATACTGATATTATGTCTGGAGCTTCTGGATGGGACCAGCTTCCTTAATGGTCTCAAAGGTCTTTTCCACTCAAAATGATTTTAGGATTCCTTCTGCTTGGGGCTTGGACTCACTGGGGTGAGATGAACCTGCACTGCTCTGTGGAGGTGCAGTGTTTTAGGGTGAACATTACCTGCCTTCTTCATGGATTTGCTGTGAGCAGAGGTACAGCCTCAGAGTGGCACCTCTGAAGGGGAGGGCACAGAACATTTCACTGTGGGTGCACCACAATGTCTCAGCCATCGTCTCTCATAACCCCAAGGCTTTGGCTCAGTTATAAAAACACAGTTGTCATCCACAAAAGGCTGGTTTTTTATCACCCAAAGCATTCCCTGGCTCAAAAGTTTGTCATTTGTTCTCTGCTCAGCTTTGCCGGCAAATTGGATCACCTCTAAAGACTGACTGCCACCAGATTCATTAGCTAAGTGTGTCTCCTATTGCTGCCAGATCCAAGAACGGATTTGGGTTGAAGAAAGGTGACTTTATCCTGCTCCTAGGAAGGGGTAGAGTGGAGGGGGTGTTTCAATACATCTCCTTCTTTTTTAAAAAGCAAGTTTCAGTCTAAACTTGTTTGAGGCTGCACCAGCTCACGAGAGTGAATAGGAACTGGTTTAGGATAATCAGTCTCAGTGCTGAATCTTTCATCAGCATCCCTCTCCCCAGAGGCTTTCCTGAGGGGTTATTTTTAACTCCCATTACTGTTATGAATGGGTAACCCATGTCCCTGAAGGCAACCAAGAAGCACGGGGGAAGCTGTGCCTAGAAGAAAGGGGTTTGGTGGATTCTGCTGAGCCTGGCTTAAGCATGCTGGGCTATCAGGAGGGATAGCCAGAAGGGGATGGAAGTACATCTTTAAGAGGGTATCCAGAAGGTATCAGGACCCTCTGAGACATCCTCAGCCCTAATTCTGTGCATCTGCATCCAACATCAAAGTCTGTTCCAGCCAGAGCATGTGCCTTATTGCTGCATTGTTTCAGGTACAATATGAATCTCTCCTCAGTGCTACTTGTTTTCTTAAGGACTGGCCTTCATTAGCATATTGCAATTATCCTTTGACACCATGTTTCCAGAAGGAGTTAACACCCATCATCAGGCACAGGAACAGCTTATCTTGCAAAGGAACAAGAGGGACAAGCATCTCCTGCTGTCCTCAGCTGGGGGAGTCAGTGCCGTTAGTTCCTTGCCTTTGGTTCCGCCTTGGCAACAGTAAAAGAAATTATTCTTCATGTTCTGAAACCACAAACGTCAACTTAGTTTGCAGATTTTCCTTATGCAAGCACCAAGTCCTGGCGTGAAGAAGAGAAACTAGCTCCGATGGCAGCAGTCTGTGCCTTTGAAGCAGGGAGAGCTGCTTTTCCCCTTCTGTCACTGGTGACTTTCTGAATGACCTTCGCATGCAGCAATGTGACAACCATTAAGACCTGGCTGACTGGTTTGATGTTTCCAGATTTATGTCAAAAGGAAATCAGAGAACTCCACCACGACGTCCTTCCCAGAGAGGAGATGATGATCAGCAGCAGCATTGCTTCTGATTTTCCCATGCACAGACTGTCTCCCTTTAATATGTCCCCAGATCTCTCCTCAGCCCTGCAAACGTGCCTTTTCTCCAGCAGGCACCTGTAATGTTTGCAGTACATCCAGCCATGCTGTAGAGCAGCAGGATTATCCTGTGTAGGGATGGGTGAACTTGTCTGACCTCATTTCAGAACACTTCAGGTATGATGGATTGGAAAATTCAGCTCCTAAATTTCCAGGTATGGAAAAAAATTAAAGAGTAAACAAGGAGAAAAAAACACAGAGGAAAATGGTAAAAAAAAAAAAAAGAAATTAGAAGCTGAGCAGGGAAAGAGAAAAAGTCTAATAAACCCCTAACAGCCTGTGCCTTATGGAAAATACTGGCTCTTAGAAGGAAAAGGGAAGGTTATTTCATGCCTGGGTCGTTATCTTTCCTCTAGCTAGAGCATACCTTCAGTCTGGACTAATGGACCACCATATCTAAAACCCTAAAATACATTTTGAAAGCTAGATAGATTTGCAAACCCCTTCAAAACCATGTTGAGCAGTTTGTAAAGCCCCAATGTTCCTAAATATCTACTGAAAGTACCGCAGCAGATGAAACCATGTTGGCAACATAGAATACTGACTATTTTTTTTTGTCTTCCTGAGACTATTCCACAGCAACATCTGCAGTTCTGGGCCTTTCACAGGTACCTTGTGGGCAGTTCTTCACCCAAACCAGGTGAGGCAAAACTGGGTCAGGTAGGTTTTTCAGTTGGAAAACAGAATTCTGGAGAACATAAACCACTTGCCTAACAATACATAGGGACAGAATGGAATGTCAAATCCTAGGCTTTTCAAGTCCAGGTCATTTAAGCTCTGAAATGAAACTTGCTTCAGGTGAGCCAGTTGCATGCATCCCTCTGCTTGGGACCCTTTGGTGAGGACCCCACAGAGACGCAGCCCTTCCCATCTCAGACCAACCCCATGGCTGAAGCTGAGGAGAAGAATCCTGCTACTTCTGTTCAAAGACATCCATTAAATCCTCATTTAAAATATCTTTGGATGTAATTCAGCATTAGCTGTAAACACAGATTACTGACTTTGTGAATATTTTATGATTTCTATTAGTCATCTATATTTTTAGAAACATAGGCCATAAAAAATTGAACTACTTTTGCTTCAAATTCTGCCATGCCAGAGATATTTTTCTCCAAAATATATTTTGTTAGAGCCTTGTATGTCTGAGGAAAGAAATTGGAGTAAAGTTAAAAGGGAGATCCGTCTGGTCTCACTCACACTTCCCTGAGAAGTTTTAGGTCTCCCTGGGTAAATAAGGCAGTGTATACAGTTTCATTAGGCAGGTAGGAAGTTTTCCTCTCCTGATCATCTCCCATCACTGACACTCCTAAATACCTTGTTTTTCACTCAGTTAATTTCCCGAGAGCTTACCCCTTTCTTTGATAAAAACACACCTTTTAATTTTAAGCCATGCATTTGTGCTCCATTATATTTTAAATCCTACATGCTCTTCTAGTGACCCACAGTGCTCTGATGGCTAAATATGTCCTTCTGTGGCCACTCATAGACTTATACCTGGCCCAAGGGCTCTTAATATTACTCCAGCCCCAGGGATGGAGCAGGATCACAGGCTGCCTTCGTCCTACATGGGCATGATGCCCAGCAGCTCCTACAAGGAGTCCAGGAAGACAACTTGCCTCTGGCTACAGTCTCTGAGGGGCTATAAGGTTGGGTTGTGACTTGGGGAGCTCAGCAAGGATCTGAAGAAGAGGACTAAGCTCTTTGGGGCCAGGATGATCCATTAGCACCTGATCACCCAGATTTTGATGATCACAGAATCATTTAGGTTGGAAAAGACATTTAAGATCATTGAGTCCAACTGTTAACCCAACACAGACAGGTCACCACAAAATCATGTCCCTCAGCACCACATCTACAAGGCTTTTAAATCCCACCAGGGATGGGGACTCCACCACTGCCCTTGGCAGCCTGGGCCAGGCCTTGACAACCCTCTTGGTGATGAAATTTTTTCTAATATCCAATCTAATGATGAGAAGCTCTAAGCAAAAAGATGACCTGTCAGTCAAGATTTGGGTCACCATGGCTCTGTGCAGCTAGTATGGTCTGAAAAAGTGTAAGCAGAATTAAGAATGGAGGCTGAGGCCACAGCATCCCCCCATGAAATCCCTGGCAGTGAGCTGTGTTTGAGCTCACTTTAACATCCTCACACTAAATAAAATAAACCCCTTTGTTCTCTGGGGCTGGCAGCCAGATGGGTTTGGGCCTGATGCTGCCCATCACTTGCCACCAGAAGAGTGGGGAGGCAGGAGAGCACAAAAGCAGGAGCAGAAGGTGTTGCTGTGTGGGGCCATGGGTTTGCTTCCAGCTTTTGGGCAAACTAGACTGATTGTTTTCATCATACAGATCCTACTCAAATACAATTTATTATGTTTTAAAAGATTTATTTTTTTTTTTAATGGGAGTTAAATTCAGTACTGAGTTTTTTGTAGCTGGTGGTCTGCTAGACAGGATTTTTTTTTAATGTGTTCCTTCCTCCCCACCCCAGAGCCATTTCTTTGTAACTATGGTTTGGCTCTGTAGATGTCTTGGGCTTCTAACACTGTCTGGCATCCCAGTGCTCCCAGTCCTATCAGGCAGTGTAGGTGTCATGAGATCACCACAGACCTGGCCCCACAAGTGGCACCTCAACCTCCCATATTGCCATCCCTCAAAAATAGACGTTGCTACTTTTCTTGTTAGTATTTTGCCTCCCAGACTTTTAAGGTATGGCAAGACACAATGGGAACTGAAAACTTGCTTTCCAAAAGGGGAGAAACCCCAATGCCACTAAAGTTGTCCTAAAATTTATTCATATATGAGAATGGACTCAACACAGACCTGTGACAGCAACAAATGCTGCTGTTGTCCCAGCTCCAGAGGTGAATGAAGAATTTCTGACAGTGATTCACTGGGGAGGGTGTGGGGTGGCTGTACATTATCAGTACATCCTGCAAATTTTCAGCTGCTCCTTGGGTTTTAAAAGAAATTTTGAAGCAGCTGTGATTTGTGTGCTGGCTGTTCAAAAGTGCAATGCCACCATGGCAGGCTGGAACCCATTAGGTCATTTTTCCTGCATAATTACTCACAGCTTCTGGGAGTGCACATACTCTGATTTCCAAATATAGGAAGCTGGGTAGCATCCACCTCGCTCCTATTTTTCCACAGCTTGCTTTATATCATCCAGACCTGCATTCTTCCTTTGAGCTTTACACAAGTTTCTGAACCTGACTGAAAGACCTGTGAGGTCCATGATGCAAAGTCACTACTTCTTAAGCTCAGCATGTGTAAGGGGAAGAAAGACCCAAGCCACTGCTGGTTATTCCCCTAGAGTTCTCCTATTCCTTTCACATGCACTGGTAGCCCAGGGAAAGTGGCTGGAAGGGAAAATGTTTAACAGAGGAACAAAGGAAAATTAAAAAAAAAAAAATCACTTATTTAGAAATCTTTGTTGGCTTTGCCTGATCTGGCAGATTCTTTCTTTTTTTTTTAAACTCACCACTTGTATCTTTGAAGTCCTTCTACTGTGAAAACCACATCAGTCATAAACCAGCTTGGATTGGAAGGGATTTTTAAAGGTCATCTGTTCCAACCCCCATGCAGTGAGCAGGAACATATCCAAGTTGCGCAGGTTGCTCAGNNNNGAGAAGGAACATATCCAAGTAGAGCCGGTTGCTCTGAGCCCCAGCCAACCTAACCTGGAATGTTTCCAGGGATGGGGCTTCTACCACCTCTGGGCAACCTGGGCCAGGTTTTCACCACCATCACTGTAAAAAAATTTCTGCCTTCTTGCTAGTCTAAGTCTACCCCTCTTTTAGTTTAAAAAAAAAGCAAACCCACATAAAGGTTTCCTTGGAGCCTCTCTTCTCTAGGCTGAAGTGACCTCCTAGGGCAGATAGTGATTCTGTTGTACAATTACAACTGCCAAGGAAGAAGGGGAAAAGTAATTTGGTCATTGGTGTCAACACTGTGGGGCAGATGCTGTGGGAAGATCCCCACAGCCCTGAGTGTATTTTTCAACTCTCTCCCTTCTCTCCTTTAGACATTTTTGTTATCCCAAGAGACACAGGGCAAGAAAATTACTCTATTTTTTAAATTGTTTTTTAGTCTTCTGAGTACTGCCCCATGCATCCATAAACTAGATTTTACAAATTCCTTTACATCTGACAAACTACGCAAAAATATCCTCACACTTAATGAGACGTCTGAATGGTGCTTTCCCATAAGAGCTGAAAAGTATCTGCTGGCTTCCATGTGCTCAATTTTACTCCCATAATTTGTGCCAAAAATTATAGTTATAACCATTGAGGTTAGCAGGTCAAAGCCACAGGGTTAGTGTTTCCAGCCTCTGTCACTCAGATTCTCTGCTGGGAAAGGTCAGTCTGATAGAGTTTCTCCATGTTCTTCTTTTCGGCAGAGTTTCACTAGTGGTCCTAAACATTCATGTATCAGCTTTAAATTAAAACACAAACAAACAAACAACAACACAAAAACTGAAGGGCAGCCTTGGGGAGGAGTACACCAAAGGCTCAGCTCTCTGGGAAAGTTTTGATGCTTGTATCAAATATGTTTAAATTTATGAATACAAGTTATACTGGCATAACTGTGGAAGAATACTTATTCAACATGTTTTAGAGCAGCCCAGTTATGGTTTGTCTTAACTTTGTTCCAAAACAATGCAGACTGGATAAAAGCAGTCTCAATTACATACCAAAGTAAGCCTGTGTAGGTACCTGTGTAAGTGTCTGCATCATTTCCCTCCAAAGATGAAACCAGTAAAGTAGAGTAAATAAGGTCTAGGAAGAAAATGCAAAGCTTATGGAACATGAGTGGATGAAAAGGCTTGGATCATGCAGGACTTAGGACAAAAGGACACAATAAACACACACTTCAAGACCAATTCATTGCTTGTGTAAAACTGCTCATTTTATTTTCTCATTTTTAATTAAAGCTGCTCACCTCATGACAGCTCACTTTCCACAATAACAAGCTCAAAAACTTCTCTTCAACCTCAGTCCACAACAGCTGTCAGCTATTACCCCATTTGGACTGATATGTGCTGCTTCTCCTTGAACTTCAGCAGCAAAAAGATCTCACCAGAAACTTCTAGCTCTTTGAAGCAGGAAATTACTCCAAATTACTGGAGAGTAAGTTCAAGGACCAAGCCTGGGACCAAGCTTGCTGCTGTCACCAGGCTAAAATCTCAAAGGTTTTTCTGTCCAAATATAACCATTGGAGTATTTTGTTTGCTGGATGCATCCCGTACCCAGAGCCCCTGTGTACTGTGTGGGATTCCATGTTCTGACTGGCATGAGGCTCAGGTGGGACTGGTAAGTCCTGAAACCTTTGTCCCAAAGTTATATTTTCCAGATGATAACCCTTTTTGTTTCTGTGGGACTGTCCTTTCTATCTTGCCTTTATTTCATCATCTCAGAAAGCTACACGATGGAAGCAGGAAGCATCTAATAGAGCTGGAGCTCCTGCATTGGCTTCACTAAAACTATTTGGAGGTCCTTCATCAAAATTCATTGTCTTGTCATGCTTCAAAGGAGTGTATCAGAGAAACCACCTTGTGTTCAGGTTCCTACATCTGCTCCATGACCTTAGCAAAGGCATTTTACCTTTTACTGCATCTATGTCCACATCTGCAAAGATACACGGTAATGAAATGCATGGGTTATGAATGCAGAGTGCCATAGGAAACTTAAATATCCCATCAGGGAGGCACTAGTGGTATCCATCAGCCAACGAAGGCTGAACAAGAAGTGACTGTCTCTGCAGGACTGTTATATTTTCTAATGCTGCTATGTTATTTTTCATCTCTTCTTGCATTTTCTTTCCCAGGTGGTTGTGCTTCTAGCAGGAAAGTTTGTAGCCCTCCCCCAGCTCCCACCCCTCTCCCTGCTTTTCGCAGAGAGAAATTACACGTGTCCAGCAGCAGCCCAGAACTGTATGCTTGGATTTCACTCTGTGCCTGCGTGACCTTTAAAAATATAACTTGACAGTGATGAGAAACAGGTAAAGGAGAAATGTGTTCAACTCGAAGCACAGGCTTTCATAGCAGCACAAACTTCCTGAGATACATGGTGGTAACCAAGCATGGAAGGACTACCAAGACAAGTGATAAGAAGTGCTCTGTGCCCACAGGTGGAGAGACACCCCAATAGAGACCCTAAGGTTGCAGAGCATAAACACCATCACTGCCTTCCCTGCAGGCTGCTGGTCAGATCTGCCTTGATTTGACAGCCTGTTATAAAAGAGAAGCAGCAATAGGTGGGGTGGCTTAAGTCAGAAATTACCAAGTAGAAGGAGAGAACATTCAATCAAGTACTGAAGCAGATCCAGCCTGAGCACTTGGATTTACAGCTAACAACACCATCTACTATAAATCCCTTTGCGGGGGTGGGGGGGGTGTAGCAGAAAGATTCACCATGTTATGGGACTTTCATCTGATGTTTTCTCTGCCATGTTCATCATCAGCGGATAAAAATATGAAGGAGGTGCAAGAGAGATAATTTTGCTACAATCGATTAGAATGAACAATGACTGCTCCATTTATTTAAAACAAAATCTTTTAGGAAAGAAATTAAACAAAAAGCCTTGCTAAGGAGGAAAACCAGAAGGATAAGCAGACTTGCTTCTGATGTCCTCCATGCCATACTCAGGGAATCACAATAAACAGCCACATGGCTCAGTGCACAGTTTGGAGTGGTATTATCTATTACAGTGGAAGTTCTAACACTTTTGGGAATCCCAGCATCCACCTTTTTTGCAAGTGAAAGATCCTCAAGCCTTAGAAAAACCATCCTTTAATCACAGGCTCCTTGTTTTCTCTCCTTGCCATTGAGTGCTATGAGAATTAATTTGGGAACGTATCTGCCTGAACACTGCTCAAGCTGCAACAGGCAGAGCAGCTGGATCCAATTGGCCATTTTATTCCAGTGCACCAGAGGAGAAGGAAACTAATTCCATTTTGCTCTGGCTCAGCACATAGCCATTTCACCAGAAACACTAGGGGTGTTTTAATCAAACAAGAATATTTTCAACTTACCATAAAATCCAATTTCAGACTACATGAAAAAATTTTGGAAGAGAACTTCAAACACCTTGAGTGTTTTCACAGATCATATTGGGTGTTTTGATTTTGAAAGGAGACATTTTTAAGCATCTAGATATTGTATAAAGAATTCAAATTGACTGTAATTGAACCCAGCAAAGAATTCAAATTGACTGTAATTGAACCCAGCAGTGGGGACTGATACAAAACCTTGGAGTTTGCCAAGTATGTGAACATTATGCATAAATGCTAGCACATTTTAAAATCTGAAAACAAACAATCACTACAGCAGTATTTGACAAAAAAATGCTAGGGAGGTGTAAATTAATAACGCTGGACCATCTTTAGCCATTTTATAATGCAGGGGAAGTGCGGCTTGTGCAATGCTTGCAATGAAATATTATGACGCACGTAGTGGAAAAAAAACTTGTCTCATCTTTCAGCTTTGGCTCTGGATTAGGTGCTAGCAGAAGATAATTTTCCTGACAGGGCCAGTCTGGAGAGCAAAATTCAGTCACTGACAGCGGAAGAAAGCATTGCTTTGAAATCTGTTGAGCTGCATGAGCAGTGCAGCCCCTTTCCTACTTTTTTTTCTGGATGTGAAATGAAAGTGGCAGATTTAAAATGAATAAAAATAAGTGGTCCCTTGTGCAAAGCCTCATCAAGATGCTTCACCTCTTGGTGCCTAATGGTACAGACCCCATCAGTTCACAAGGACTCTGCCCCTCTGCTCCACTTTGATGATACCCCCCTGCAGTGCTGGGCCCAGCTCTGGAGTCCTCAGTGCAGCAGAGACAACAACTTGTTGAAGCAGGGCCAGAGGAGGCCACAGCAATGATCTGAGTGCTGTAATCCCTCTGCTGTGAGGCCAGGCTGAGAGAGTCTGGGTTGTTCAGCCTGGAGAAGAGAAGGCGCTGGGGAGACCTTAACAACCTTTCTGTACTTAAAGGGGCCTGTCAGAAAGATGGTGACAGACTTTTTATCAGGGCCTGTTGTGACAGGACAAGGGGTGGTGGGTTTAAACCAAAAGAGAGGGGGTTGAGACTATAGAGGAGGAAGAAATTTTTACACTAAGGGTGGTGAGGCAGTGGCCCAAGTTGCCCAAAGAGGTGGTAGAAGCCCCATTCCTGGAACCATTCCAAGTGAAGTTGGACAAGGCTCTGAGCAACTTGCTCTAGTTGCAGATGTGCCTTCTCACTGCAGGGAGGTTGGACTAGATGAGTTTTAAAGGTCTCTTCCAATGCAAACCATTCCATGATTCTATGGCGAGAGCCATGAACTACAGAGAAAACACCTGCACCTATCCTATCTTTAGACTTGTTGATGGGCAGTCATGCCAGAGCAACCAGGGACCATGCCAGCAGATAGCCACTGGCATGGGCACAAGGAGAGCAAGGCAAACCCATCACTGAAGTGCACTCAGCAAAAAAAAAAANAAAAAAAAAAAAATGGTTGAAAGGATGCCAAAACTGTGCAGGTCAGCCCTGAGCTTCTCAGGGGGACAAGAACTGCTAGGCAGCTGTGGCTCCAGGGGCTATATGGGCCAGAGTGACACTGATCTAAAAGACATGTGACTGAATCTTGTGTTGGCGACCTGGTTACCTGTCTGCAGCCCAGCTTTTGGCATCTTATCAGCATTTCTCAAGACAGAAGAGAAATGCTGACCCATGGTCAAAAAGCTAAACCGGAGGGGAGAGATTGTCTTGATTAAAAAAAAATACAGTGTGTATATATAGAGAGTCAAAAACTACTGGATTAGAGACCAGGATGCTTTCATATTTAATTGAAGTGCTTACATATTATCTCCATGACAAGCAAGTGGATACTGGGTCAGGATTAACCTGTGATTTCCAGTCTAATTTCAATGTTTTACTGCTACTACCTTCAGCTAGTAAGGAGATAAAGGCATCAAGCAAACACTGGGATCTTTCTCTGCAGGGATATGGGATCAGAACCCAGGCATGTAACAAAAAAAAATCAAACCAAACCAACAACAGCACCAAAAATAATTAAAAAAGGATCCTCAGTCAGAGTGTTCCTCATAAAATAAGACTGACAAAGCAAAACCAATTCAAATCATAGTGCATACTCTGTTGCAGATGATATATGTACAGGCTGTACAGGTCTGCTTCCGTCTGTGTGGCAGTCTGGTGTGGGACATCCCTAGAGCCCCAGTCCCTGCTTCAAGCACTGCTATAAAACTACTGGTCAAACCCAAGAATGCAAGTGCCCTGGGCACATAATTTCCATAGCCCAGTATGCCCCCATTTCTTATGGAAAAACTTCCCGTTTCCTGTAACACCATACTTGGCATGCACTAAGATTAAACTTCTTGGGGGTTTATGGATCTCTGCAGGTGACACTACACATATCAAAAATTTTTCACCCCCCAATTAACCCTTGGAGATATAATTCATCTTTCTGTTCTGCTTGCTGAGGACCCTGGAACAGTACCAACATCCTACTGTGTTACATGCAATAAATAAAAAAACTTTGCATTTTTAAATGACAATTTATTACTGGCTTGGAAATTTCCTCAGATCCTTCAAGAAGGAGTCAAATCCTGCTGAATTTGCTGTCCTTTGATTACAACTGAAAGCCTGCCCCCATGCAGCATACCCCTCCATGAGGGATGCCCTCACCCCTGCTGCTGTGATCCCTCTGCAGAGCAGATGCCACACACCAGTATTGGGACCTCTTGTTTCACCTGTTTACACCATAACTTGTCAGCAGACACCAGAGAATATCTGAAAAGTGCATTTTTTTCCTACATTTTCCTTCATTTACCTACATAACATTTTTTTTCCTGATTTTTACAAATGTTAAACAGGGTCAAAATAAGAGGCTATTTAGAGAACAACAGATATGTTGTGCTGGATTTATAGATCAGTACTGATATGAGCACTGACAAGTCCATATTTCAGAAGTCATTTGTTGTTAGATGATGTGTGTGTATATAGATACATTTTGCTCTTATTATTTATAAACCCTGAAGAGACATATTTATATGTACCTACATCTGTAGGTGTGTCTATACATAGTTCTCTGCCTTTATCTGTTTTCTTGGCACCTCTATTAGCCTCTTAAAAACATGGTCTGAAGCTCCAAGGTCCCCATTTCTTTATCCTCTGACTCATAACTCATAGAATGGTTTGGGTTGGAAGAGGCCTTTAAAAGTTATCTAGTCCAATACCCTGCCGTGATCAGGGACATCTGCAACTAGAGCAGGCTGCTCAGAGCTTCATTCAAGTTCACTTGGAATGGTTCCAGGGATCGGGCTTCTACCACCTCTCTGGGAAACCTGGGCCACTCTCTCACCATCTCCAGTATAAAAATTTCTTCTCTCTTCTTTCTTCCTAGTCTAAACCTCCCCTCTTTTAGTTTAAACCCATCACCCCTTGTCCTGTCACAACAGGCCCTGATAAAAAGTCTGTCACCATCTTTCTGACAGGCCCCTTTAAGTACGGTAAGGCTGTGTTAAGGTCTCCCCAGCGCCTTCTCTTCTCCAGGCTGAACAACCACAACTCTCGAAGCCTGGCCTCACAGCAGAGGGGTTCCATCCTTTGCATCATTTTTGCGGCAACCTTCAGGACCCAATCCAACAGACTGACATTTTTCTTGTGCTCCTTTCCTTTTCATTTTTCTTTTCTTTTCATCTACCTCTCCTCAATCTTCAATTTCTCTTGTCCCTTGAATCTAGTGCCCCTTTGCGTACAGCCCTCAGATACATGGTCAAAAGCAGCTCCATATACCTGGGGCACAGACAGCAGACATAGAAGAAAGGGAAAATAAAGATACTGTCACTGCGTTAGCTAACCTGCTTCTTACCGGTCAGGCTCTCCTGCCTGATTCAGAAACCACAGGGAAATCTATATTTTGATGTTAATTATTCACCCTGTGTAGCAAGTGTATATTCACAGAAAGGCCAACAAAAGCAGACCAAAGAAGCACAGACTTCCTAAGCCAAGCCAAAAATATATCTGAACCAAATAAACCCCCAAACCCAACAACATAAAGAATAATTACATATATTTCTTTTTTTTCCCAATCATTTTATCTTTAAAATGCCTTCCATCATTTTTAATAAAAATAAACACTGATCAGCCTGCATGGGTGAACTAAAGAGAAAGAACATGTTTATTATTGGCAAGCATTTTTCACTTCAACGATAGAAGAGCTTGCATCTCTTCTGAACACCTTGTGAAATGGTCACCGCAGGTGCAGAGAAGGGGGACAGTGAAACCGCTCTGGATTGGTGGGGAGTGATGGGGACACATGGTCTCCCCTTCTGCTATTGCTTCCCTGTGAACCTCTTCAGGAACCCCAAAAGTCACATCCCAGGGAGAAGCTGGGTGTGTAGTAGGACAACACAGCTTCAGCTTTTGCTTCTAAAATGAAAACTTGGCAAGCTTTAAATGTAACAGGCCCATATTGGCAGAGTGCAGCACAAGCCAGCTGTGTGCTAGCATGAAGTCCTGGCACTTGATACCAGTAAACCTTACCAGTGGCTCACTGGGAGAACTAGCATAGCTCAGCAGGGTGGGGAGAGGGGGGAAGGAGGGCTGTCTCCTGGCGATAATTAGCAAGTAATTCAGCATTATAGGAATGGGTCTATAGACCAAAGCAGCTGGTGCCCCTGTGCTATAAGCGGTTTGGAGATTTTATTTCAGATGAGGTCCAGTCAGGTCCCCTAGACGGGTATCCCTGCCACAAGGAATGAGAAATGGTCTGGGACACTCAAGATGGGGTAGACTGGTTTTGATGTGCACATGGAGGCGGCCTCTGATTTAGTTTCCTCCCCAGGCACCTGGGCCACACATGCCAAAGCTCCCCACCAGTGCATTCAGTGCTTGCGTACCAGCTCCTCTGAACTGTGGGGCAAGTGGCAGGTGAGGAGGGGCAGCCCTAGGCTCTTAGACCTACATCTCTGCAGTAGAGGAGAATGAGAGTCCAGCCCAAAGACAGTAGCCCCGTCTCTATACTGTTTCTAAATGCAGCACTGGCAGACAGTGGTGCTTGCATCAACAGATCTGCTCTCTCTCAACAGTCGGTCCCTCAGTTCCTCCATCTCTCACATAGAGCAGGTATCATTGGAATGGTCCAACAGCTCTCCACACAACACATGCATGAGAGCAGCTGACATCATTGGCACAGAGATGAGGATTGCTACAAACCATCACATCCTTAAACTTGAAATGGAAGAAGGAAAAAAAAAAGCAGGCAAATTGTACTCATTGCATTACAAACTTAGGACTTGATGTTTATTTTTACCAGGAAAACCATAGAATGGTTTGGGTTGGAAGAGACTTTAAAGGTCATGTAGTCCAACCCCTCTGCAGTGAGCAGGGCCATCTGCAACTAGAGCCGGTTGCTCAGCGGCCCNGCAACTAGAGCAGGTTGCTCAGAGCCCCAGGCAGCCTGACTTGGAATGGTTCCAGGGATGGTGTTTCTACCACATCTTGGGGCAACCTGGGCCAGTGTCACACCACCCTCAGTGTAAAAAAGTCTTCCCTCTCTCTATTCTAAACCTCCACTCTTTTAGTTTAAAACTGTCACCCCAGGCCCTGCTATAAAGCCTGTTCCCATCTTTCTGACAGGCTCCTATAAGTACTGAAAGGCTTCAAGAAGGTCTACCTGACACCTTCTCTTCTCCAGGCTGAACAACCCGAACGCTCTCAGCCTGGCCTCACAGCAGAGCAGTTCCAGCTCTTGCATCATTTTTGTGGCAACCTTCAGGACCTGCTCCAACAGGTTCATGCCCTTCTTGTGTTGAGAACTCCAGAGCTGGACACTGTACTCCAGGTGGACTCTCACCGGAATTCTGTTCATGGCTCTGGATAGCTTCCCACACCAGTTAACAAATGGTCACATTCATCACAGTCTGCGATGGTGAGTGACATTTGCAGGAGGCTTGGGGGATTTGTGTTTCCTATTTTTTTTTTCCTTCTTGCTTATCTGCATGGGATGGTTTTAATTAGTGCTGAAATGCCATAAAGAAATAAAGCAGGCCAGGATCATCAAGGGGTAAGTCTCCTAGAGTGAGCTATGTTACTCAAGAGGTCAATGTTCTCCTTCATGCATATTATGAAATACGCAGAGCAACAAATATATCTTTTGATTGGAAATAGATTTCACCAAGGAAACAGTCCCCTGTTGTAGCACCCATTTGACCTAGGACAAAACCAGCAGCAGCTGCGGCTCTCATCAGCCAAGAGCAAAGCAGAGCCTGAATTAATGCATGTAGCCATTTACATCATTTACACCACTGCCATCCCTGTGCTATTAATAAGGACTATTTTGGAACAAATGATCATTTTGCAAGTGGCCAGTCTATTTATTAGCCTTATTATTGTTACTGCCAGCTGCAAGGTGTTTCAAATCCCTTGTGCATTGCAGATGTAGTCTGACCAAGAGGCATGACAGTGCAAGTGATGGTGATGAGCTGTCCTCTTTGTACAGTTTTAGTACTTGGAAAGCTGATAACACCTGTCTGCCCACTCAGCCCATTACAGTAATGAACTGTATCAGATATTTTTCATTTTTCATAGCAAGAGAGACAGCACTGTTCAAATTATCTGGGTTAGTCCCCTCAGGTATTGCTGCTTCCCTTCCCAGCACATGCTCTGCAAAATGGAGTTTGATAACTCAGAGTGGCAGAGCTGTTCCCCAGACTTCAGCATACTTGTTGCTTTTTATAGATTAAATTCTTGCAAAATAATGTATTCTGCATGTTGAAGAATAAAACCTCATTAAAAAAAAAGGAGGGGAGGGAAAGCAGGAAGAGTGATGAGGCAGCCATAGCCCAATACAGTACCCTGAGGGGATCTTCACTTGGAAGTGGTCCTGAAACTTTTACTCCTTCAACTTTCTGTAACGTGTAAAGACAGCAATGGG
>VWZY01012558.1:68676-80396 GCA_013399075.1 Chloroceryle aenea
TCCCTCTATACTTTTTTTGCTATATGCTTTTGATTGAATGCTAATGCTGTCATTGACTTCTATACCCAATTATCTTCTACGAAAAGGTCTTTTGACCCCACCTGCCTCAGTCCTCTTCACTAGCATTTGAAAGACCGAGGCAGGACAAAATACTTTGGTAGGACAAAGCCCAATTTTCAGACAAGTTTTTCTTCCATAATGGTTCTGCACAGAGAGGTGTATAATGTGGGATGGTCAAAATCCATTTTGTGCCAGTGACAAGAGGATCCTTCTGTCTAAGGTGGCCAGCAGCAGTTGGTCCCTGGTCCATTTGCTACCTGGAAGGCACAAACAATAACCCAGCTGCTCCAGGCACCCTACTTCAAAATTTCATAGAATCATAGAATATTTTGGGTTGGAAGTGACCTTTAAAGGTCTTTTAGTCCAACCCCTCCGCAGTGAGCAGGGACATCTGCAACTAGATCTTTAACTTAGCTACAGGAAGCAAAGTAACTCTCATACCCCCACCCCTTCATCCTAAAGGCTTCCTACCTACGGCTTTTGCAGCATCTATGCCATCTTCTGTGGTTTTGGGGAGAAGCCAAAAAGCAGATTTATAATGGAAACGTGACTGCAGCCTTCAGCATAGTTTGGCAGCTGTATTCCTATAATAAACCTGAGGCACATGTGAGTCTGCAAAACAGTGCAGTGAATTCTCTATTCCTGTCCATAGTATTTTTAGCAAGCAGGGTAATTTTTAGCCTGCTTTGTTGTGTGCTTTTTTATTTGTGTGTGTGGGGGTTTTTTAGGTTTTTTTTTCCCTCTTTCAGTGTAAAGATGTTGTCAAAAATACAGGAATTGTAAGCAGTGCAAGCAGCAGTCAGTTGATTTGGACAGACAAGCCCGACATTTCAAAACAAGGAATGCTCAGCAATCAAATTCCTGGCATGCTATAAAATTCAAGTATGTGAAACTGTTACCTATAGCAAACATTTCTCCATTGGATGTATCACAGGATCACCATGAGGAAATCAATGGAAGAGGAGGGAAAAAGTCAGAGTTTATGTTTTACAGATAGCTCAAGGGAAAGGGATCCTAAATCTTGAGCAAATGTTTGCTTTTTGCCGTGTCGCAAAAATGTTTGTTTCCTTAACATGGGATGATTACAATATAATCTACATTTTTGTTTAAAAATACTCCTACTGCTGTCTGGGCTGTGGTGTAAACAGGATGCGCTTGAAATATCAGCCTATCCACGGGCTTTGCTATGGCAGATGCACGCCAGGAACCAATGCGCTTGCACTCAGATCTGACCTGCTTCCCCAAAATAGATCTCTGTTACCCTTACAGAGTCATCATCACCCAATTTCAGTTTGCTGGGCTTGGGGGAATGCGGGGACAGGCTACTTGATGGTCACAGTTAGTGGGACTGAAGACACTGGGGATGCCCAGCCAGAGACAAGCTGTGCTGAAGGGGGTCCTTATTGAGGAGCCCAAACCTCACCACCTGTGTTCTGTGTTCCCTCCCCATATAATTGGATTGAACCCACCATGGCTGGCTCCCAGCAGCTACCAGTACCTGGATGCCCATGTGGAGCTAACTGACACAGTGCTGGTGGGTTTCTTATGTGACTCATCACCACAAATGTCAGGAAGAAATTATGACGTGTTTTTGGCTGCTTTTCATATCAGTACAAACTTGATATAACTAGAAACCATCTTATTTGTTAGTTTTTCTGTTACAAAAAAGACAAGAATCCTGCAAACCCCTCAGACACAAGCACTGGCTCTTCCAGCCTTTAGGCAACCATTAAAACACTGGTAGTTTCCCAGAATCAAGTAAATTAAAATTTACACAGTGAAATGCTGCCAATGCTGGATCCAACCCCTTCTTTTCTGATTTCCTCCATCAAAAGCTGCCCACACTTAATCTTCTGAGAAGACAGATATGTGTGATCTACAAGAAGCTTCTGCTGTTACACAATCAATATTCAAGAGACATCCTGTGACAAGGCTACTATCCCTTAGGTGACACTGGTGTCTTTGCCACAAGAACTAACATTTTCCTTACCAAACCTTGAGCTTCATACAACACACATTGCACAGTGTCCATCTTACACCATAAAAGCTGCTGCAACAGGTCATCAGTAAAAATAAAAATGTTCATTCTTCTGCATTTTTATGGGACCTGATCCAACACAGTGCTTGAGCACAAGGTTCCCTTTAAGGATGTCTGTGTTCACACCGAAACCAAGAGGGCTGCAGTGGCTTCCCTACAGACAAGGACTCTGGGTTTCCAAAGGTCCTTCATCAGATGTCTTAAAAATAATTGTTTCTTGGAGCCCACCTTGACATTAAGCCCAGCCTTACATATTTTGACTAGTAAGACTCAGGTCAATGAACGTGCTCAAGTGCTTCTGTGCTCCAAGACCTTACTCAGTGCACAAGTTACACACAGATTAACAAATCCCAAATCTTCTACATCACAGAGGTCTGACAAAAATAGCAATATGTAGTTCAGGTGGGTACAACCACATTAAGCTGAATTACTCATCTCACAAACTCATGCATTTGTGGGGATTCTTAAAACTCTGATGAACTAATTTCTTGCCTCCAGCAATGGTGTCCAACCAAGCTAAAACCTGAAAAAGGGTTTGGGGAAGCATATTTCATTCAACTGTCATCTCTTCACAAAAAAAGATTCTCAGATGATCAGATGGGGTTTTATGGAAAAAACATAAAAGCCCATTACCTGGGCTATGGAAAAAACATTTGCTAGCATATCATGACTGCAAGGGCTAAAGATGAAACCAATTGCTTAGAAAATTACTTCACAAAATGATATTAAGACATTTGTTTCAACTTGGCGAGCATGAACTGCTTCTTGAATGAACAATCTTCTATTTTGTTTGCTTGTTTCTGGTTGACCAAATAGGCTTGTTTTTCAGTATATAGCAAATAACTATAAACAGTATAAAAAAAAAAAAGAGACTGTGGTCTCTTGAACCAAATCTTTGCTCTTGGTATTTCAGCCTGGAAATCAATGAGGAACTTAAGGCTGATTTTCTTACAGGCAGCTTCAAATCCTTTTGAAAATGGATTTATCACCAAGGTATTCTTAGTGACTCGCCTCTCAAAAGTTGCCTTATACTGCATAATGGATCTGTTCTATTGTCTGCAGCTCAGTTCTGTGTACCAAGATGGTCTGTAACACACACATGCATCTCCTAAAACACTGCACATGTTGAAGGAGGTGAAGATGAACAAAAGCCATAGAAAAACAACTATAACATCAACAAAGTTTTGGGTGTAGGTGGGACCCCAGATTGCACGTAAGGGTTGAGAGCCCTTTTGCCTTGTCCCTGCTGGCAAGGAGTGTGAAACCATTCTGAGGGCATAAATTTGATCATTGATGCCTTTCCCAAATGTAGAATGTTGCAATATGGGACTGTTCCTGGAATCACCAAGAAACTCCTCTTCTCCCAGAGCCCTGAATATATTTTTTTTCTCCTAATAATTTTAAGGTGAGCACAGATGGCCTGTAGAGACAGGTGCCCTGTCATTAGAGAAAGAGGTTTGTCTACTCTGCCAAGTCCTGGGTGAAGGTCAAGGAAAGCCAGCTGGGATGGCTAGGATATTTCAGGTGTGCTGGTGGGTCCAGAAGTGCACTTGGACTTCTGCTGGTAGATTTTGGCTGAGCTGGCAGATGCTAGAAACATAAGATGAGAAGAAGATGGTGGTGGGAAGGAACAGTTGACCAAGTACAGTGTTTACCACCAAGAAACAGAGTACAGCAGGGTAGATAGGCCCAAGCACATGAAAACCTCAGTCCTCTTCTTTTTAGTTTTCATTGAGAGCAAAGAGAAATTTTAATGCAAAAAAAATCCCACAACCCAGTCAGAACTTGTATTGGTGTTACTAGCGCAGAAGACCCCATTTCTCCAGCTCAACCCATCTCAGACTACATCTGTACACAACTTCAGTGTTTAACTATGTCAGACTTTTGGGTTGGGGCTATCCAAAGGAAATGTGGAGGATCTGGACACTGATGCAACACAAACTGCCTGAAACCTGTGTAACCTTCCCAGCTCACAGGCTGGCAGTGGGTGCTTGGTCCCCACAAGTGTTCTGGGAGGTCATCAGCTTTTACCCTCATCTCTATGTTTCTGGTCCTCCTGCTGGAAAACATGTCCAGAGAGTGTCAGCCATTTACTACTGCATTTTTTTTGCTGAGGAGATTAGGATGTTTTTATGGTGTAGAAACATCTCAGTTTCAGGTGAAGAATGGGCTGCCTCATGACTTTGAACATTAGGAGCTGGCAGTGAAGAAGAACCTGGCAGCTAACTCTGAGAAATCAAGCTGCCTTTTTTCCCCTTCTCCCCTGCCACTCTTTCTCTGCACCAGATGTCAGCTGGAACACGCCAAAATGCCTGCCATCCCCCCAGCTCAATGCCTGCTACTTTACATCACAACACACTGTGTGGCAAGCCCTTTGCCAGCTTCCCAGTGATATGTGCCAGCTGGTCCTCTCCAGCAGAGTCAGTTCACACACTGAAATGGCATCTGTGCTCGTACCTCTTCATCCTCCTCCTCCTGCCTGCTATTTCACTCGCCTGGTTGCTATATCTCAAAGGCACCTTTCTAACATGGAGAGCAGATTTACAATGAGTGTGTTAAAAAAGAGCTAAATGAAGATCAAGGCAGGGAGGAAGAGCCTCAGAGAAGCTATAGCAACAAAGGGGAATATTAATAATACCTGATTATATAAAGCCCAGCAAAACTCTGCCTTCTTTTCAAACAGGCAGGGTTTCCCCTTTTCTCCTTCCTACTCTAGACATTGCATTCTTGGCATGGTTTGCTACCAATAGAAATGTCATGTTGAAGGACACCTTCAGACCATACCCACCCCACATGAAAGTGGGCATGGTCAACCCACTACCATGACAGCTTGATCCATATTGGAAAGATTATGGCCATACAGCAAACTCTCCATGCTCCTTCAGACACAGGGATCCTCAGCAGTGGTTCTGCGCAGAGCCAGGTTCAGCCCCACCAGCCATGCAGCAGCCAGGGTAGAACCAGGGTCAAGCCAATGCTTTGTGCTTTCCAAATTATCTCCTTGAGTTTAGAAATGCACTACTGTCATAGAATCATAGAATGCCTTGGGTTGGAAGGGACTCTAAAGGTCATCTAGTCCAATGCCCCTGCAGTAAGAAGGGACATCCTCAACTAGATTGGTTTACTCAGAGCCTCATCATACCTGACCGTGAATGTCTCCAGGGATGGAGCCTCTATCACCTCTCTGTTCCACTACCCTCATAGTAAAGAATTTCTTCCTATTGTCCAATCTAAAGCTGCTCTTCTCTAGTTTAAAACCATTGCCCTTGTAAATAGTCCCTCTCTAGCTTTCTGTAGGCCCTCTTCAGGTACTGGAAGGGCATTATAAGGTCTCTCCGGAGCCTTCTCTTCTCCAGGCTGAACAGCCCCAACTCCCTCCGCCTGTCCTTGTAGGAGAGGTGCTCCAGACCTCTGATCATTTTCATGGACCTCTTCTGCTCCATCAGGTCCATGTCCTTCCTGTGTTGAGGGCTCCAGAGCTGGACACAGGACTCCAGGTGAGGCCTCAGAAGAGTAGAGTGGCAGAATCACCTCTTTTGATCTGCTGGCCACACTTCTTTTGATGCAGCCCAGGATGCAATTTGCCTATGGGGGGCAAGTGCATATTGTTGGCTCCTGTCCAACTTCTCATCCACCAGACCCCCCACATCCTTTTCCACAGGGCTGCTTTCTATTACCTCATGATGTGGGCAAGGAAAGAGTTCCTCTGCTTCTTTACACCCCCAATATAGGCATCTCTGCACAACATAGCATCTGGAGGATGGGGATTTATTTCCCTCTCCCTGACACAGTGAGAAATTAACCTGCTGAAGTCCTTCAGGACCAGACTGAAGCTTTGGCTTCTGAACCAACCCAAACCCAGTACTGGAAATATGAACAAGGGAAAAGACAAGTTTGACAGATGCTACATGTGGTCTGTGGCTGAGGAACTTCGGTTTCTTTGTCCTTTTGTCTTAATGGAACAAACCTAACTTTGTGCACAGCTCTGAAAATACAAAGGAAGAATGCAACCTGAGCACACTGGTTTTCTGCCCACAGGGAGTACGAGAGTCCCAAAAGACAGAGCAGGGGGCAAAAGTCCATTTCTGAGCTCACCCAAGATGGTGCTTATACTAAGAAGCCTCTCAGCATTTTGTCTAGGTTTGCAGCTCACTCTGAATTAAGTCTGAAGTCTGAGCCTGGATGGCAATACAGGCTGGGTAAAGAAACAGCTCCACCAATCTCCACCTCCATCTCTTTCAGTCTTTCTTGCCAGTTTTAGCTGAACATCAGCATCTCTGCCACCTCGTAACAGAAGGAGCCAAGTGGTGGTTCTCACCAGCACTTTGCTGGGAGTGATCTACTGAATATATGAATATATGATCCTCCTGAATATATGGAGGCTGAATTTAGCCTAGGAGACCAAGGCATTCTTTTAATCATTCTTGTTAGAAAATATTTTTAGTCATTATTAAAGATTCTAAATTGTGAAGAAGAAAAAAGATCAGAGTGTGATTTTGAACAGGAATCTCTCCATCAGCTACAAAGGTGACTCAAGTATGAAAAAAGGCTGAGAGAGTTCAGCCTGGAAAAAGAGAAGGCTCCAGGGAGAGCTTATTGCACTTGTACTGAAAGAGCCTATAAGATGGGGACAGAGTTTTTAGCAGGGCCTGTTGCAACAGGATGAGGGGTGATGATTTTAAACTAAGTGAGTGGAGATTTAGACTAGAGAGAGGAGCAATTTTTTTACACCAAGAGTAGTGAAATCCTGGCCCAGGTTACCCAGAAAGGTTGTAGAAGACCCATCCCTGTAAGCATTCCAGGTCAATGTGGTCAGGGCTTTGAGCAACCTGCTCTAGTTGCAGATGTCCCTGCCTGCTCTCTGCAGGGTTGTTGGACTAGATGACCTTTAAAGGTCCCTTCCAACCCAAAATATTATATGTTTCTATGCCTGAAGGCAACTTAAAAGCAAAAAAAGTTTACCTGGGAAATGTTTGGACAAGATGAGCAACAGGGAGATTCACTCACACATAAGATGTTAAGATCCTCCAGACACAAAATGCATCACAGTCATCACGATGAAGAAATATCATATACCACTTGCTCACAAGAAATTAAAATGCCTCATGAGCAAAAAGAACACAGGAGGGAAGGGGAGAGAGAGGAGGCCCATCTGGGTTTCCTGTTCTGCTCTGAAAGACATAGCACACTATGAACAGCAGCTCAACAGCATTGCAAGGTGGCACCTCCCACCTGACAAGCCTTGTTCCCACCTTACCAAGGACTCAGTGCACAGATGGGAAGACTCTTCATTGCACAGCTATCCCTTTTGCCAAGAGCAAGTTGTTGCATTAGAAAGTCACTCTGAGTAAGGAGGTGAGATTAAATGGGTCACATCCTATTCTCCTGACCTCTACCCCTCCATGCAGCTGCTGAAGGAGAAGATCAAGGAGAAAGTGGAAGAAGAAAAGGGGCCCAGGGGACTCTGGATAGAGGTTTACATCAATTGCCATACCTACTTCCAGCTACCTCTGCTATCCACCACAGCTTACCCTTCACTGTCCAAAGAGAGCAGTGATTTAAGGTCATGCCATTTTGGGGGGTATCTGAAAAGGTCAAAGTTTCAGGGGGTGCTTAATGTTTTAGGAAAGCCTCTATACAGTTGCCCAAATGGAGAACTGCATAATTTACCCTTTTCTTACTTTACCCTCACTCCTGGCAAGGAGCAGATGTACAGGAAAAATTAAAAATGGTTGGGAAAACTTATATAAAAACAGCTGCAGCAATCATGTTGCAATGCAGAGAGCACAGCTATGTGAAGAATATATTTCAATGCCAGCAAAGAAGCTTGAAAAATTCAGTTAATTAAGAAACATCAATACCCTGCCCCACTCTCCTGCTCCCATGACAGGCAACAGCTACTCTGGGGGCACACCAGAGGAGCGAGATATGAGAGAGTCTATTGACCCTTGAGCACCACTCTTCCTGCCTGCTTCAGCTTCCCTATCTGTGGAATGCATCTCTCTCCTCTTTTACAGCACACATCCCTGGATCCTTTCCAGGTGAGGTTGGCCAGTGTTCTGAGCAACCTGCTCTATTTGCAGATATCCCTGCTCCCTGCAGGGGAGGTGTGGACTGGATGGCCTTTAAATGTCCCTTCCAACCCAAACCATACTTTGATTCTATGATCTGAGCTCTCTGCTGCAGAACTACACACGGCTTGTAGCACATGGTTTTTGAAATAACTCCTGAAACATCAGCTTGCTAAACCTTGTGGTAACATGAGCATCTGGTTTCCCTCCACAGCTTTATTCAGACTTTGCTCCTCCATATTATGATTGCAGATCCGGTATCCCACCACTTCTGATGTAGTCCTTTGGGAAGCATGAGCTGTCCAAGCTCTGACAGCTGTGCTCTGAGAAAATCCTCCTGCAGACAGAGCCAGCAGCCACACTTTTCAGGTCCGTCTGTCCCTGTGCTTTTGGTTACGCCAGTCATGCACCACTTTCCGCAGGGCTGAACCTTCCCCATATAAAAGCTAAACAATGCTCTGGCTGTTCACCAAATGGCACATTTATGTCCTGAACAGCTCATTTACCTGCAGCTGACCACCAACTCTGCTTTAGGACAAGGGTAACAGCCTCAGGGGCTGTTGCAACAATATCAGTTCCCTGTTCACTATAGGGGACCTCAAGCATGGGCATGTATGAGGTAGGAAGGACATTTCCCACAAGCCTCAAGGCCCTGATGACAGCCTCTATGTTCTGCACCTCAGCCATTGATGGAAAGCATGCCCTGACATCTGGAGGCTTTGGTCCTGGAAAGAGAAGTCAGTGCAGGTTGAATCTTGCTGCTGTCTCAGTGGGCACCAGACCCCCAGAGGCATCACTGCATTTTCCTTTATTTTTTCCCTCTGTTTAAATAACTGAGTTTTTCCTCTTTGCAGCAGCACTTTGGGAGCACATCCCCTTTCCTATTGTGTTGAAAGAAGAAACCACGCAGCAAGGCACTGGCTGAGCACCAGCAGCTCTACTCATGAATTAGTGGTGCAACACTCACTTGAGAAATGTCTGATTCCTTTTCCCAAATGACATCATAGCTTGATATTTCCGTATGATTACACACAGGTAAAATTTGAAGGACTAATAGGCAGCAGGTCATTTTCCACCACGGCCACAGAGGAGGTGGCAAGGAGGGGCAGGTGGGACCAAAAGTAGAAGTTTGCTCCCTCTTCCTGGAAGAGTTTCTAAAAGATGCAAAACTGGGCTATGACTGGAATGATCCAGGGCATGAGTCAACAAATGAGAATGGAGGGAGTAAACAAGGTTGTTGAGGCAAAGCCAAGGCAGAAAGAAAGAGGCAAAGGGCTCTGCAGGACTTGGGATGGGGGAAAGAGGAGGGAAAAAAGAAAAAAGCCTTAGATTGGGCAATAAAATGGTAAAGGAGGCACAAAGGACAAGTGAGAAGCACGACTTGCCTGTTGCTGATAATCCAGACACAGTTTTCAAAGCAGGACCATGTGTCATCAGCCCCATCAGGGCTGGAACAGAAAGCCCAGCTCACCACATGCCAGAGCAGAGAGCATCCCAATTTTCTCAAAGCACAAGGCTCATGTCTGGGGCATGGGAGAAGCTGGAGGTCTGGAGTCAGGTGCATGTCCATGGTATAGAGGCTGCTGGGAGGCTGCCCAGCTGGACTGCTCGCCTGCATGGAGGCATGCTCTGTAAGAGCAGGACTCTCCTGACAGTTAGGCCTTGCAAATACACTGCTGAGCAACTTGCCAGAGTGAGGCTGTGCTCTGCACATTGGAATTTCGGTCTTGCTAGAAAAATAGTCTGGTACTTTTTCTTGGGGTTTTTAATGAGGTCGGTGTTCACTTTGTTTCCTCTTGCCCCAGAAAGGCTGCACAGTCTGAGCTCCCATCCAGACACCAGTTTGAGCTATTTCCACAGCTGAGTCATACTAGAAGCTCTGATTCTGCCACTAGCAGCACAAGGAGCTCTGTGTACTCCCCAGAGCTGTTGTGGCTGTACCAGGAGAGCCAACAACACCTCCCAAATTCCTCATTGTCCCATGGCAGGCATCTCAAAGGCACTTCTATATAGCAAACATCCTTGTGCAGCTTCTGCTGTGTTTTAGCACATCCATAAGGATGTTGTGGCTCTGCTTTTGTGCAGCTCCATGTAGGAAACATAAAAACAATTCAGGCGTAACAGTTGAGATGGCCAGCAAAGAGGCTCGTGCAGAGATACTGCCACTACACCACTACATAAACCCCAAAATTATAGAATGGTTTGTGTGGGTAGAGACCTTTAAAGGTCATCTAGTCCAACCCCCCCTGCAGTGAGCAGGGGCATCTGCAACTAGAGCACGTTGCTCAGAACCCCTAACCAACCTGATCTGGAATGGTTCCAGGGATGGGGCTTGTACCACCTCTCAGGTCAACCTGAGTCACAGTCTCACCACCCTCAGCATAAGTCTTCCTTCTATCCAGTCTAAATCTCCTAATCTATTGCCTCCTAAAACAAGCTGACTTGGCATTTCTCCCCTGCCATGCACCACAGGTTTTGGGTCCCCAGATATGACAGGGAAGTCATACTACATGACAGAGTACAAAGCAGAAATTTGGGCTTACCCCAACAAAATGCAAGAGGCCTGGCTCCAAGTTTCACACAGCCTGGTCTTTTAGGGTGCTCACTGTTGTGGGAGCAGAAGAGACACACGTGTGAAAGTGTGTTCCTGAAATGTTCTTCAGGTTTTATTTCCCTGGGGTGGCAGCTGAGAGATGCACTGAAAGTATTCCAGGGAAGACCAACACCCCCTTTGCATGCAAATCAGCTTGAGCAGCCTGCCAATGGTTGGGACGGACAGTATTTCACTTTTCAGCAACAGACCATAACCCCAAAACCAGGCTCCACAGTGGGAGGGCTGCCAACTTGGCAAGCATCTTTATTGTCATCCAGTGAGGTGTATTGCTCCATCAAAGCTGCCCAGGGCAGTGGCAGAGTTCCCATCCCTGGAAGGGGTTTAAAAGCCATGTAGATGTGGTGCTGAGGGACATGGTTTAGTGGTGACCCGGCAGTGCTGGGTTAATTACTGGACTTGATGATCTTAAAGTTCTTTTCCAACCTAAATGATTCTATGCAGTTAGAAACTGACAGCAAGCAGGAATATTGCCTGTGTGCTCTGAAAGATGCTGGTGAGCTGAGGCAACTCTTATCGAGGTGCAACAGCAACACACTTCACCAGTCCTAAAGCTTCATGACCTCTAGGAATTAGTAGTAGTGCTCAACAACATTACCAACTACTTATGTATGTATCTATAAATAGTGAACCCATGTGTACTGGTTGATATTTTCAGCTTGCAGATTAAGATGTTTTGCCTGGTATCTCACCATAGGTCTCAGAAAAAGAAAAAAAACATCCAAAGTATCCCTACACATTTGGCAGAGGTTTTATTTCTGGCAACATTTGCTCCAGATTTTAAAGGCTGCGGTGTTGGACAAGGATGGTCACAAGACAGAGGAAGTCAGCCACGGTCTAGGAATGAGAAGAGAGATGCTCTGGTCCTGGCTCTAGCACAAGCATCTGCTGCCTGCAAATACCCAACAGTGCTGTTTGTTGAAGGCTGCTGGGAGCCTGC
>VWZY01012560.1:0-21687 GCA_013399075.1 Chloroceryle aenea
ACTGGTGAGGCTACATCTCAAGTTCTCTGTTCAGTTTTGGACCCTTCAGTACAAGAAGGACAATGAGGTACTAGGGTCTCCAAAGAAAGGAAACAAAGCTGGTGAAGAGGCTAGTGCAATGTCTTAAGTGGAGCAGCTGAGTGAGTTGGGGTTCTTTAGCTGGGAGAAAAGGCAGCTCAGTGAAGACCTTACTGCTCTCTACAACTTCCTGAAAAGAGGTTGTAGAAAGGTGAGGGTTGGTCTGTTCTCCCAATCAACAGGTGATAGGAGAAGAGGAAATGGCCTTAAGTTACACCAGGGGAAGTTTAGATTAGATATGGGGAAGAATTTATATACTGAGGGGGTTATCAGCCATTGGAACAACTTGTCCAGGGAAGCAATTGAGTCCCCATCTCTGGAGGTATTTAAGAGTCCTGCAGATGTAGTGCTGAGGGATATGGTTTAGTCAAGGTCTTCTTGGTGTTAGGTTAATGTTTGGGCTAGGTGATGATCTTAAAAATCTTTTCCAATCAAGGAAATTCTGTGAAATTCTGCAAAGCAGAAGGATTATTGGATAACAATGGCTATTGATCACTGTAGAATCTCCAGACAGTTTGGTTTTTTTTTTTCAAGGATTGGAAGATATACACCTAACGCTAGATGAGGAATTTCATAAAGACATTAAAATCTTTTCTGGTAAACTGCCCTCGGTATCGATTGCAGAGTTTACAGATGATGCTGTAGATTTTTAACGAGTCTTTCAATCTTTGAGAGATATACTAGGTACAGTTTCATATTTGTAAAAAGGGAAAATAACACCTGGGATAAAAGTTTGTAACTATGATGCACTTATTACAGTAAACAATACACTATGACAAAGCCAAACCAAACTGTACAAAATGAAACCAAAACAGTTCTGTAAAGGTAAAGACTATGGTTACCTCTTAAGTAAGGACAGGAAAAATGTGATAATGAATATTCTATAATTATGTGATCATGTTCCCTATTAACTGATGCATCAAATGAAGAAGGGCTCAGAGAGAAATAAAGTATGTCACCACAACTAGAGACTATACAAGATTACTTTTGTATCTGTTTTTGTGAAATCTCCTATGGATGAGTTACTTTTAAATACTCACGGGCACTAGCAAGAAAAAAGATGCAAAATGCAGGTAATTAACATTGCAGCTATGGAGATATAATAGTAGAGACATTTCAGACATATTCACGCAGCTCTGAAATACTGCAAATCAGCAGAAATTAAGTATGGGGTATTTCAAACCTGCTGAGAAATATTGGTAAAGTTAAGTGCATTTCAAAGGATAGTCAGGTAGCAGGTTACTTTTCCTGAAGCACTGATGCCTTAAATCTGACCTTAGATGCCATACATTATCTGTGTCTCCTTGGAAATCCCAACTGCTTAGATAAATTGCAATTTGGATGGTTAATCTTTGATCATGTTTGGATTTGTGAAGATTGAAGGATTTCTCCCTGTGTATGACATTCAACAGGGAGTTTTGATCTCTCTTCAGGTTTACTTTTCTTTTTTACAAACTCCTTTGTGGAAAGGCACAGACACACATATATACCCATACATCCATCCATATGTCAGACGACCAGTTCCTTATGATCCTTTTTGTCAACCGCATGAAATGACTTAGTGTTTTTTCCTGAGCTTTGCTTCATGCTCAGATACAGTCTTCATCTTTTCTTTCTTAATCAGGTGCATGACTTTTACCTTGTTGTAAAGATAAAAGACCCTGGGCAAAACCACATGATATCTGTAACCCTTTTTTTGATAACACAGTATGAAGCCAGAAACACAGCTGCTTATTAACTAGTCTTTTCCCAGTTTTTGCACTCTGAGTTTCAGAGTCAAGTAATCATTCAAAGAAAATTTTATAAACTTGGGGACCCATCCAGATTGCCAAACTCCCACTAAGTGGGGTCACATTTAGAAGTTAATTATTCTGAATAGCAGTCTAAAAGAGTTTATCCTGTTATTCTGGAACTCTTAAGGTAACAGCAACAAGTCTGCATCCAAAAGCAGACTTAACTCTAGAACTTAAGCATCTGCATTAGACAAAAGAAGAACACAAACGAGCAAATAGATCTTCTGAAGAAGGGTGTTGCCTAAATAGATGGACAGTTCTAGCATAAAGCAAAGCAACACAACCCAACAAGCCCACCAAAAACTCCCATGATGATATTTTTCTCAAAAGGAAGAAACCTGAATATCAGCCATCAGCAGTGTACAGATTTGATTCCATAAAATTAATAATTTCTGAACCATTAAGCTTCATTTCTCATTGAAATGGAAGAACACACTCACACTGTTTTTTTTTAATGCTAGATTTTAAACATATCACCTTAAAAAGTTCTCAGTATAAACTTGGTAGAATGTGAAGAGAAAAATATCTGTTTTCATAGAAGCTTTTTAAGTACTCATTTTCAGTCTTGACCCCAACCATCATTTTTCCTGAATATAACTCATCTTAAAAATTATCATAATCACAACTTGCATTGTTGTACTTTATGAACAGTCAAGGAAAGGTAGAGAACGTTTCATGCCTTTTCAACTTGGTGACGGGAGAAGTGTATCATAGTGAGAAGCCATGATGATACATATGTCCACTTCCCCCTCGTACTTAAGAAACACTGAGAGTCAGTCACATTTCCTGTTGACATGAAATGATGAACCTCAGACAGTCAGGCCTCTGCAGTATTTGTGAGCTCTCTGTCAGGATGGATACTCCTGTTAGCGTCAGTTCAGCTGTTTCTATGGTTACGGATTAATTCAATGGTTAGAAAGGCAACCTTTGGTGTATATTTCGCTTGAACTGAGAACATATGTGAAAGTTCGATATCTTAAGGGACAGTTGTGTTTCTAAGCATGGAGTGACTACAATATAACAGATTTCCAAAATCTATGATTTCTTAAGTGGTGCTAATAAGCAACTTTCTAATTGAAAAGAATATAAATAATTTTTCAACTAATGTAATGTTTTGGAAAACATTCATGTAGAAGTAAACATCCCAATCTCTGCAGTTCAGGGAATTATTTTAAAACCAATTCTTAAAGCCTGAAGAAAACAATTAAAGCTAATGACAGGATTGTGGCTTCTACATGATGTATAACTATATAATGTGTGTTATTTGATTTAATCTCAAATGGATTTAAATTCCAGTAGTATTCTTTATTAAAGTATGTTTATGGGTAAAATCATGCTCATTTTAAACTTTGCTTTATGCATGACATTAAAGAAATCAAAAGTATAAGTCCTTATAAATATGCTTACTGAAACATGACTCAGAAAGCAGAGATTTATAGCATCCCTCCCAAAAACTTGAAATTAAAACCTCACATGATATATAGAAATATGGTATTGACTGTGGTGACAATTCTACAGAAATGCTAAAAAAAAAAAATAAAAAAATCACTACTTAATAGCTAGTGAAAAGAAAACATAAATTATCTTATTGTTAATATTTTTTTCTTGCACCTAAACAGCCTGTAAGCATTTATTGTCTACCAATACAAAACATGCAAAGGTGTCTGATAGTCTGATCCTCTGCATGAAAAATGTTCATGTCCTTCTGGATATGCATCAATAGGAATAGGTAATAGATTTAACAACATCAAAATAAAAAAAATCACTCTTAATGCTGCCTAGAGAAAAAAATCTTCACATAGAGTGTATTTCCAATGAGTCACAGTTCTGTCAAGTGCTGATGCTACATTGTTGGGTGGTAGATGTTGATGCTCTACCTGTAGAGTCTGAAAAAATACTGAAGAGAATCATTCAGAGAAGAGTAGAACTAACAGAGAAAATGGTATTCTAAGCAAATATACAAAAGAAGCATTTACTCAAATAGAGATAATATCACTTTTTAATTTTACTATCTACCAAAACAAAGATTATGTGGAAAATATCTGCATGTAAAGCCCAAGGTGCTAGATAACGGAATATTCCAAGGAACTGGAGTTCTCCACTTCAGGGAAGATTGATAAGTGATACACAAAATCTACATTAGTACAACAGAAATTCTTCTCATTCATCCAGCTGTAAAATAAAAGAAGGACTAGAAAGACTAAAAAATAGGGAATTACTGGCTACATTTAAAAACAAACCAAAAAATACCATTATTTATTAAAGGTTTAATGTTAAAAGTGGTGGGCCACGAGGACGCAGGAAAAGAGAGAGATGTGAAATGAAAAAGAACATCTATGGCATGATTGCTAGAGTGCGTTCCTGAAGTGGTTTAGAAAAAATAGTCTTGTATTCCTGCCTATACAGCTGCTCCTCCTAGGAAAGGAGAGGTGGACAATATGACCAGAGCATTCTTCTGAAATATGTCTTAAATTGTAGCACATCTGGGAACACAGGAACTAACATTTCTTGCATCCTTAATGGAAAAGAGAGACACTCATCTTAAGCAAGAGTGAATAATCTCCCTACAAGACTTCTGGGGCTCTGGCTTGTCTGTCTGGAGAAGAAAGAGAGCCCAAGCAGCCAGGTGACTAAATTCCACCAAGGCAAAACCTGCATACTGATGTTAGGAAATCAGGATTCCATCACTAAATTATTTCACTGTAAAACTTGCATGGGTTTATTTTTATGACAAGCTCCTTTTTTATTTTAATTTTTAATTTCTTCTTCTTTTTACCTGAATGAAGTACTTAATTTACTACTGCAGCACACATAGAGATGGTAATATGTACTATTGTAATACAAGGTATTAAAAAATTTAGAAGGACTGTAGCTGTTCAGTCTATCCAGTTCAGAGTAGGCCCTAGAATGTCCTTGGTGAGAAGTCATTGTAACAGAAACCAGTTTTGTAAACCCAGAAGCCATACTACAACACTGTAGTCAGGCTATGGTTCAAGTCTTTAACATCAATGAGAAAAATGTTTCTTTCTAGCAAAGATGATTGCCCATTCATTCTACTCTAGTCAGTATAGTTCTTGGACTAGAACAATAACATAATGCATATATTTTCACAGGCAGAGGCCCCAATGAGCAGAACTGGTGTGGCAGAAGGAAATAATTTTATTGATTAATTGCTCCAGTGATGATTGGTAGTCAGGCTGGGAATAAAGCCTATGAAAAATGTGCTTTCATTGAGAGTGAATTGCACAATGCAGTTAGGCAATTAGAAGAAATCTGTAATTGAAGGTACACCTAGAAGAGTGAAGTGTATAAAAAGGAGAAGGGAAAAGACTAAAAATTCATTTTCCATTTTCATTTGTAAATAGCTAAAATACACTAAGAGATACACGAACAGTATTGAGGTTGTTGTTTCTTAACTATGCAAGTTTTCTTAGCACTAAAATAAATGGTTAAGTTGAGTAATCAGCATGAAATAGCAAAAAGTTGTAAAATTAATTACTTTTACAAAACAAATTTTACCTCTCTGGCTAATTAATCACAAATAATAATACTTATACTATTTTTTTCATGAAATAGCTACTCACCAAAAAGTTACCCCTGACTCTGATGACTGTGGTGATTACTATAGCTTGAACTTTTTAATAAAGATTATTATTATTTCTAATTTTTTTTTAATATTTCTTATCTTCTGTGTGTCAAGAAGATTGTGGGTAAAAAAATAAGTATCTTATTGCCGGCAATGTTACTTTGTGGAATAAATTATTTTTAGACATACAGTTATGACTTAGCAAAGCAGTTATGACTTACCTGGGCAAATTGTAAATTGACAACTGAAGTAATTTCATTACAGTGTTAATGTTAACAATATCTGTGTTCTTTTCTACTTTCTATTTCCATGCCCTAAATAAAGGTAAACATTTGGAGAAAAATATTAATTAAAAAAAAACCATTTCAATGTATAGATTTAAAAATTATATTAACATATTTTGTCCCTCTTTTAGCCTTAATATACTTGGTTGGAGGGTGCAGTTTAGTAGTCTCCATATAGCATTTGGAATAGTTAGATTCCGAATACTGGTACTTTCAGGTTCCAGCAATACTGAATCAACACTTCTTATCAGAGCAGATATATTGAAAAATGAACCACTTACAAACCATATGATACCTATGTTCTTCTTGACACAGATTTTAGATGTATCCCCTTGCAAGTAATTTTTCTAAAATGAGTTCAACGTGGTTGTGAGCAATTGTTATAACATGGCTTGAAGAAGAATTACACTATATAACACTCAAGTTTCAATCTCCCATTCCACCTTGCTTGTAAGGTTTTCAGGCTATTACACATTGAAGTCCAGAGAAAGACTTGTATTGACTTAATAGGAGCACAGGACTGCAAGTACCTTATGTCACTGTGTCTAGGGGAAGTATGACAACTTACTTGCCTCTGCCTTTAAAATCAAAACCATGAAACCAAACCAAACAAACAAACAAACAAAAAAAAAACAAAAAAAAAAAAACAAAACCCACACCACCAAACCTACCAACTTTTGCTGTTGTACCACTATTTAAAATGAGGCAGTGGAGTTGATTAAATATATTCTGTCTATCTATGGCAAACTTTACCTTCATGGTTTAGTGATAGTTTGAAATCCAGGCAGGATCCACAGTAAGGATTCACTGAAATTCCAAGACATTTCTTTCTAAACACATAGGCTTGACCTACTTGGTATCTGGAGCCACTGATATTCCTAGATAAAATAGAATAGTAAGATGTGGGATGTCCAGATTCAGTACCTCTGAATCTGGAACCAAAGAAATATAAGGTTGTTCTTTCACTTTGCATTGCACAGCCTCATTAATCCTTGGAAGTTAACTTATTCCTGGTTTTCTTCTGCCAGATAGAGGAAAAATAATGAACATGATTTCATAATTAATTTTGAGCTTTCTGCTCTATGTGTTTGAATAGGATCCCTGTCCATTTCAGAAGTTTCAAACAATGTTTATTTCATGTAAAATGTCATTTATGGGGAAGTGGCAACCACTTATTCACTCTAAAGGTGAATATTTCTTGCACATATTTTGCGTACTACTACAGCTGAGAATTTTCTTTGTGGAATAGCTACTTTAACAAGACCTATAGTCAATGCGTGAAGCCAGATAATAATGAGCGAAAGACAGATGGATACTCTGAAACTGAATTGATTCTGGACATCTCTGGAATCAGAGTTTTAGGAGCCTAACTAACTTCAATGAGAGTGCTCTAGGACTAAGGCTCCAAATCAAATCCCAGAGTGTCCTTATTTTATGTGAGATTTTTGATGGACTACTTCAAACAATGTGCTTCATCTTACAGTCTCTCTGGCAATAACATCAAGTTAAGGTCATCCCCCATCTTTGTGCTATCACGGTAGGAACTGTTACAACTGATCACTCTATTAATTTCTTTTAGGGATTCTCAAAGCTTTTTTAGTTTAGCTTGGCTTTGTTTATTATTGACTCTCATTCTTATCTGAGCTTACAGATAATGAATTTATTAGTGATATATTCATTTTCAGTTATGTTTCTGAAGAGATAAACATGACAGTGAATTCGATTTGACAGTGAACAGCTAGCCAACCCATAAACCAGACAAGTCTATTTTATAGATCACAAGGATAGGCCAGAAATACCAGTGAGCCCTTTTGTACATTTATAATTGACTTTCTGAATTGTGCCATCTGGTCTTTCTTAGCTGAATGATTGATTAACTGAGCAATATATGATTAGTGGCTTGCCTTGCTACTGTACTGTACAAGTTGTTCCAGAGCGTGCTCTCAACAGCCACCATATGTGTGCCTAACAAATCAAGTAGAATGACATTCTGCTCTGCACCATCCATGTAACTCTTGGGGCTTCAGTCAGGTTACTGACCTCTTCTGTCTGTGGGGATGTAATTGAACAAATCTGGGTAAAAGGCTTTTTCCTTCTGTCTGATTTCATATAATTATTGTGTCCCTCCTTACTCCCTCTCTCCTTCTCTTCCTCACTCCCTTTCTCTTTCCTCTTTCTGGCTCTCCCTTTCTCCTTCTTTCCCTCTCTGCAAACCAATACATTTTCTTTTAACCTTTTTCACTAAGATCCAGAGCTTTGTTAATTTTTATTAACTTTTGGGGTTTTGTTTTGTTTTTTTTTAATCTTAATTACTCAGAAGACTATATCCCAACAGGGAAAATTTCACTTGATAAGTGAAGCTTGAAGAAATATTGAAATTATAATAGGAGATATTAGATAACTTTTTTTTTTAATAACCTCAGAATCACAAAATAGTGAAGGACCTTTGGGGGAAGGGAGCTCTGGACTTCATATTGTACAAGTCCTCTGCTTGAACAGAGACATCTAGAGCCAGTTGCCAGCACCATGTCCAGGTGCTTTTGAAAATCTCTAAGGATCAAAACTCCACTACATCCTTGGGCAACCTGTTCTGGTGCTCAGTCGTCCACACAGTAAAGCAGTGTTTCCTGATGTTCAGAGGGAGCTTTCTGTATTTACATTTGTGACCATTGTCTCTTGTCCTCTAACTGGTCACCACTGAAAATATCCTGGTTCCATCATCTTCACACTCTCATTTTTATGTACTTAACAAACATTCATGAGATCCACCTCTGAGCTATCTCTTCTCCAGGCTAAACAGTCTCAGCTCTCTGCCTTTTGTCCAAGGAGAGATGTCCTTAGTTAAGTTTGTGGCCTTTTGTTAGACTCTTTCTGCCATATTCATGTCTCTCTTGTACTGAAGAACTGGACACAACACTCCTGGAGTGACCTCACCAGTGCTGAATAAAGAACACCCACATAAAAATCCTAGAACCACAGTGTGAAGATGTGCAACACTAGTCTCACTGTTGTATTCCTTCTATTTGAGAAAAGCAGTTATTGAAATGATCATAAGCTATGGATTCTCATGTTTGCTAAACAAGGTGTGATCAAATGCATAACAAATATAATCGATAAAGTGAAATTTCTAGAAGAATAGATTTGTTAATGATCATAAAAAAGGTTCTTATTAAAGCTTTGCTATTTAGATATTAAGTACGTGACACCTAATGCTATCACCATTCATTCTTAAAATTTACTAGTGCTAGTAATGAAAATTTCACAATATTACTTCTGTTAGAATTTAAAAGTTTAGAAAGTTGCAGTTACTGTTTTATAAGAGATAATGCTACCTGATAAAGAGGTGGGTTTTTTTTCCCTTACAGCTACACTTCTTTTTTAAATATTAGTTAAGAAAAAATAAGAAAGTATGCATTAAAATGTAAGCTCCATCCTCTTCTCTTTCTCTCATATAATCAAAAGCCTGCACTTAATGTAAAGCCTATGAATAGGTCAAAGCTGAAACATTGTTATTGGGAGAAAACTAGAATATATTTAATTAGGTTTACTTGTATTAAGATAGAAGGGGAGCTGTATTACTGGGTCAGATAGTTCCCAAATGTTGTTTGATTACAATATAAAACATTCTGTTTTTTTCTGTTGGCAATGGACCAATTAAAATATGGCCAGTAAAAAGCTATGAGCTAGAAAAGAAACTCTAAAAATAACATCTTGTTAGTGCACATATCTGCTTCCTGTGTAGGTTCTGCTTCAGGGTTTTACTGCTGTCAATACTGCTGACAAAAGACTGTAAAACCACAAGCTGTGCTCTATTCTGCTTTGTGCATCATCAACAAAATTGACACTTAGCACTGATTTTAAAATCTGTATTGCTGATGGGTAAAAATGTATATCAAGACAGCCATCAGTCCTGTACTGGAAACAAAGGATATGGGAAGAAAACACTAAAGACAATCAGAGAATGGAGACCACTCTTGGATAATGTATTGAAAATAGAATTAAGCTTTTGCCAGTAAGGCATTTTTAAACATCCTCCCTGTCTGATAGCTTGGAGTTTTGTCTTCCTATAAGACTGATTAATACAATGAGTTAGGGAAACAATGACCCTACTTTTCCTTAGTCATGTTTCTTTTCTCAACACACTGATGTATCATGAACCACTGATGCAGCTCAAAGCAGAGCAGTACAGCATTAAGTTTATATAGAAACTCCCCCAGAAGACAGATGGTTCATGTGCTTTCCTTTGCAACTATTTCAAGATGTCTGTCAGAGGTAGGCAGCTTGTACTGTCTCACAGGATATATGTCAGAAGATGGGTACCAAGCAGAGCTCATGTAGGACAAGTGTTTATGTTGTTTGTTCATTGACCTTTAGCTTTATTTCTTATTCAGATTCTGATGAGGCCACACCTACAGCACTGTGTCCAGTTCTGGACTTTTTGTTACAAAAGAGATATGGACCTATTGAAGAAAGTCAACTAAAGGGCCTTAAATACAATGAGGGTGCTGGAGCATCACTCAAAGAAGGAAAAGCTGAGAGAGCTGGTACCGTTCAGCCTGGAGAAGAAAAGTCACAGAGGAAAGATAAGAAATTCATGCATATAAATACCTGATGGGGACATAAAAGACAAGGGAGCCAGAGTCCTGCCAGAGATATCCAGCACGTTGGTTCAGCACTAACACAGGTTACCCAGAAGGGCTGAGAAATCTCTGGCCTTGGAGATATTCAAACCCTGACTGAATACAGCTCTTTTTCAAGCTGCTGTAACTGATCCTGAATGAGTACAAGGGAGTGGACTAGATAATCTCTGGATGTGTCTTCAGCTGTTTGATTTTTCCAGACAGACTGTGACAATCATAGAATCATCTAGGTTGGAAAACACCTTTAAGATCATTGAGTCCAACCATTAACCCTGCTCTACCAAGTCCACCACTAGGCCATATTCCCAAGCACTACAACTAGATGGCTTTTAAACACATCCAGGGATGATGACTCAACCACGTCCCTGGGAAGCCCGTTCCAATGCCTGACAACCCTTTCAGTGATTTTTTTTTTTCTCCTAATGTCCCATTTAAACCTCCCCTGGTACAGCTTGAGGCCATTCCCTGTTGTTCTATCACCAGTTACTTGTGAGGAGACCAGTGTCTACCTCTATACAACATTCTTTCAGGTTGTTGTAGAGAGCAATAGGGTCTCCCCTCAGCATCCTTTTCTTCAGACTAAATAACCCCAGTTCCCTCAGCTGTTCCTCATAACACTTGTTCTCCAGGCACTTCACAAACCTAGTTACTCTACTCTGGGCCCACTCCAGCATGTCAATTTCTTGTATTGAGGTGCCCAAAACAGAACTCAGGATGTGACCTCACTAATGATGAGTACAGAGGGAAATAATTTATAGTTTTAAGTTCTTATCTAAGAGGTGTTTTAATGCCAAAGTACTCAAAAATCTCTAAATACCACTGTGGATGGAAAAAAAAAAAAAAAGGAATAGGTATGTAGAACACCAAATCATAGTATCATAGAGTATTGTGAGTTGGAAGGGAACCACAAAGATCATGGAGTCCAAGTCCTGAGTCTACACAGAGGTACCTAAGAGTTAAACCATGTATCTAAGAGTGTTGTCTAAATGTTTCTTGAACACTGGCAAGCATGGGAACATGACCCTGGGGAGCTTGTTCCAGTGTTTGACCACCCTCTTTCCTAATATTCAACCTGAACTTCACATGATGGTGCTTTAGGCCATCCCATCATATCCTAACACTGGATAAAAGACAGAAGAAATCAGGCTCTCCCTCTCTGTTCCCTGTCATAAGGAAGCTGCAGACCACAATGAGGTCACCTCTTAGTCTCCAGTTCTCTAATCTGAACAAACCTAATATCCTCAGCTCCTCCTCACACTCTCTAGTCCTTTCACCATCTGTGTTGCTCTCCTTTGGACACATTGTGATGTTTTTGTATTCTTTTTATATTGTGGAACCCAACACTGTACCCTGACGTGAGTCAGCATCAACACTAAGGACAATCACTCCATTTGACGGTATAGTTATACTGTGCTTAATGCACACCAGGATACAGCTGGCCCTTTTGACTACCAGGGCACATTTTTGGTTCGTATTGAACTAACCATGAACCAAAATCACCAGAGCACTTTCTGCAGGGCTGCACTCCAGTCTCTTGTTCCTCAGTCCATAAATAATCCAGGATTACAGTGTTCCAGGTGCAGAATCCAGCATTTGTTCTTGATAAATTTCATGTGACTGGTGATTACCCAGCACTCTAATATATCAAGATCTTTCTGTTGCGCTTCTCTACTCTCAAGGGAGCCAATGGCTCCTCCTGATGTCATATGTTCAGCACACTTACTTAGTGTGACCTGTCTCCTGTGTGCAGGTCATTAACAAAAAACACTGAAAAGAACTGGCTGTTAAATTGAGCCCTGGGGAACACCACTGGCTGCCAGCCTGATGTTATCCCAATTAATACAACTCTTTGAGCTTGACCCTTCAGCCAATTCTTCAGCAATCATATTGTATGCATATTTAGCTATATGCTGAACATTTTTTCCAGAAGGATACTGTGAGAGACAGTATCAAAAGCTTTTCTAAAACTCCAAATACATATGTCTGCCTTCCTGGGATGAATCCCATTGGGACCCATGGATTTATATGCATTCAGTTGCAGCAGCAAATACTGTACCAATCCAAAATCAGCTGGTAGATTATCACTCCTTGAGACATAGTCTTCCAAGCCAGGGACCTGGGAGTCCCAGGGCCCATCATTAATATTAAAGGCAGAAGTGAAGAAAACATTAAATGTCTCTACTTTATCTTCATCCATATCTGTGAGGTGACCAATGTCATCAAGTAAAAGACCAATATTTCTTTAGCCTTTCTTTTGCTGTCAGCATCCTTAAACTCTCTCTTTTTTGTTATCCACCAACATACTGGACAGCTTCAACTCCTAATGAGGTTTGCCTATACATTTTTTTTTCCTAGAGTGGTGAGCAGCATCTCTGTAGTCCTCCTGTGTAGCCTGACCTTGCTTATACAGTCCATGCACTTTCTTTCTCTGCCTAAGTTTCAGAGGAGATCCATAATCAGACAAGCCAGACTTCTGTCCCTCTTGCTTGACTTCCAGCATATTGGAATTGCCTACTTCTGCACTCTGAAAAATGACCATTAAAACATGACTAGCATTTATGGACACCATTACACTCAAAAATCAGATTCCCAGGGAATCTTACTACCTAATTCCTTGAGCAGGCTAAAGTCTGTTCTCCCAAAATCCAGGGTAGTAGCTCTATGCCTTTAATTTATTTATTTTCAGTCTTGCTAAGACAGAAGATATTAAAATCTAAAAGTTTCAGCCCATTTATTCTAAAAATATTGGAACAAGTTCAGATGAACAAACTTTGCCAGTGTAATACAGATATAGTATTCCATCCTAGGACAGTAAGTGTGAAGACATCAGCATGTTTTTTCTTTAATGTTTTCATTAACACTGCTTTGCTTGTCTCTACCACAGGTGTTCACTCATTAAGCCAATTGGGGATTGATGGAGTATTTCAGAAACACTTCTGCGAAATTAGTTCATGGTGTTTCTCCTAGTCAGTTGTTGACTTCTCAGTAAGTCTTGCACAGCTCCCAAAAGCATACGGGCGTTTTATTAATTTTCTGTGATGATTAGCAGTATATATTTTCTAAAGCTAGGAATGAACTATTTTCTCAATTCTACATAGTCATAGGGGAAGTACAGATAATGGCATTGTTCTCCAACTGTTTACATTGCACATTAGAAAAGAGCTATCTGCAGACTAATTTGAAAAGACTGCAGAAGTGGTAAGGGCAGAGCAATGCTAGGAGTATGCTTCAGAAACTAGCATATGCAGCTCTTGCAGTGCTTCACTTCAGAGCTTCTCATCTGAAGAAGACAGATAACAAGAATATACATTTATAACATTTCTGTAATTTAATTTAAAGTCAAGTTACTCCAAAGGGATAATTAAAAGAAAGATAATAGTTGGGGACCAGAGATGAGGAATGTTAAAAAAAGAGAAATAATTTTTCTGCTCTTTATAATAGATCAAGCTGGCTGATGAGCAGCATTCTGAATCTCTGTTGGAACCAGAAATGAATGCCCATGACAGTTGGTGAGAGGAATTTAAACAGTGATTGATCCTTTATTTTGTTAATATTTTAAAAACTGCTATTGAACAAAGTATATTAACTTCCCAAGTAGAAAATAAAGTTTACAGCTGGGATATAGAGGATATAAATCCACCATTATTAAAAACATGGATTTGATTACTTTTTAAATTTTTCGAGCAAAATATGCCCTCTAAAAAGGGGTGGGTGAGAGGGGACAGCCTAAAATATTTGCTTAATAGTAAGTGACTTTTTAAAACTTCAAAAAGAACTTTAAACCCTTGTAATGTCTAAGTTATCATATATCATAAAGGTAGGCTGTCAATTAGTAATTTATTTTTTTTTTCCAATGATACTGTCAGGCATTAAATGTTTCTTAGTGTTGTGGTCATAATTTATTCAACTATAGCTTCCAATCTACCACCAAAACAGCATAAAACCTTCACATGTAAAAAAGAGATAGAAATTGTTTAGTTACTCTGAAAAAGGGCACTGTTTGAAGTAACTATTTGAATGTCTTATGCAACAAGAACTAAGTTAATTTTCATTTTGAAGTCAACAGAATGAGTAATGAGCATGTTACTGTCTTAGCCAAAATTAAAGGCTGATAAGTTTGTTCCATCTATACATTTTTTATTCAAGTTCTGCCAACATTTGGATTATCTAAATTTTATTTGTATATTGCCATCTGTATGGACGCAAGATTAACAGGCATAAGAGTATTTCACTTACAGCAGAAGTTGCAATGCAGATGTAATATGGTTATTGTATAGTACAAAAACCTACAAGTTAGATGAAGAATAATACATTCTGATATAGGAAACTGATGCCACAAGAAACTTACAGATGTTCCAGGTTACAATTAATATTTTACATATTTTTATACAATTGAGACTAGAAGTGAAAGCCACAATATGAATTTATCAGTGATTGTTGAAAAAACACACAGCATCAAGTTAAAAGGAAGATGTCCCATATCTTCAATGGGCTGTGGACAAAAACCTAATCCAGTCAGGTACACCACTGTCAGCTATATTACTGCTAGATGGTACAAATGTTAAAACCTGTTATATTTTTGTATTTGTCAAGACGTACACAAAGCGTCCACAAACCAGAAGAGATCCATTTCCTCTAACTCACTTGTCAGATCTCCCTATTCCAATGAACTTGAACTCTGAGTCCTCCATTTTCTGATTTTTTGTCACTGTGTCTATAATTTGAGAAATATTTGAAAAATCAAAATTTGCTGAGCATTAGTTGTGAAGCATACCACTAGTCTACTTGAAAACAAGACGTCCTTTTCTTCAGTCAAGAATAAATAGACACCTTTTTAGTAGGAGTGGATTGGAAAAGAACTCATAATTACAATGAATGTAGAAGTCTTCTCTTATTTTAAAGGATTATTTAACCACTTCATATTATCATACAGTGTAATACTGCAAAGACTACAGAAAGCATCACTAAAGTCAGTGAAGCTTCAAAAGGTAGGTAGAAGTTTCAGTGGTACTAATAACAGGGGCATAAGACACAATTTCTGAATCCCGCTTTCATCTCCTCTTACCTGTGGGTTCAGCCACTTCTTTTAAATGGTACTTTTCAGACCTTATCATGAAAAACCTTCACAGAACTAAACATGAAAAAAAAAGGTAGTAAGTTTAAAAGACTTTAAAAGACATACTAGGTATTGTCACTATACTTTCTGAAGGAACACAGGCTCCTATCATGCTTTTGCTTAATTGTACCTATTTCTACAGATTTCTGTAAATCTATTTCTGTAGATTAAGTTTCTTGAATTTATTTTGCAGATTGAGGCTCCCATGGCACCTGCAACACTGGATGCCCAGATACAATACTTTGTTGATTTGGATGTTTCTAGTTTTAACAGAAGAGAATTCAGAATATGAAGGCAATCCATGCAATGTTGGTGGTTTGTTGAGGTGATCTTTGACAAGCCACTGAAGATACTATACCTTAATTTTCCCATTTGAAGAAGGGAAATAATATTGCTTGCATCACAAATGTGTCACAGAATGCTTTTTCCATGTGAATAAAACCAATAGGGTACCTAGATGGTGTTAATTTTAGGCCATTCAAAGAGGAGTTAATTAATATATTCTCAAAGACCCTGGTTGATTTAACTATTGGGTAATACTTAGAAGAGCCATATTTAGCTAGAAAAGCATTTAATAATGGATAAATTCTTGTGTCTTTGTATGATACAAAGCATAAATCAGTGTGGATATTTCACTTTTCATGGTCAAGTACAAGAAAATGCTTTCTACTGATCTATGAATGCCTTAGGTCAAATACTCCAGTTAGTGTGTATAAGTAAGATAATGTCCAATGAACAAATATCAACTCTGATAGCATCTGTTAAGTAAAGTGCTGATAACAAAATCGTAGAGAAGATAATCTTCACAACACTGGTTATAGTGTCTGTTACTAAGAAACAGGAAAGGGGCAAATATTGAGTGGCTATCTTTCAACAGATGGGATGGGAGGAATTATATATATGTATAACTTTTAGTCTGTAATGAGGCAGAGAACCAAGCATCAAATATTCATTTCAACATGTAGAAGGAATAGTAAAGAAGATTTAAAAACAAAACAAAATGAAATAAAAGAATAAAAAAAAAGAACAAAACCAAACAAAACAATAAACCAAGCAAAATCCAATTTACTCCTTTCATAGTGTAGCTACAGTAGTGTTATAAGAGGCAGCTGAAGTGAAAATGCCATATAAAGCTTTTGACACTCCATCCTTCCACAGAAACACTAAAAACAACCTCTTATTCACAGTCACTAAAAAATAGATGTATAATAGGTTAAAATATTTCCACAGAAGTAGCTGTTCTAATTTATATTCTAAGAGGTCCTTCAGCTCAACCCCTTGAAACATTTTTGTTAGCAACCTGAATGATGAACTAAAGGCAACACTTAGACCATTCACAGATGGTAAACAGATAGGTAGAGCTGCAAACACTCTTGAAGACAGGATGAAAACCATTTTGATGGAGTGGAGAAAGGTCTGAGATCAACAAGATAATATCCATTAAAAATAAGTGCAAAGTACTATACTTCACAAGTAAACAAATACAAAATTAGGAATATCTAGAAGAAACTGAAGGAAACGGATGTCATGGTCTAGAGCAGACTGCAGTCTTGACAGAAGTCAACACCCTGTTGTTTTACAAATGAGGCAGATCTTCTGGTCTGTGCTAGTAAGAATATCAGATGGAAAACACAGTATATAATAGTTCTACTAACTGTGATTATAGTTTAAGAAAGATTTAATAAACTTGGATTTCAGCAGAAGGAAGACAGTAGATTTAAACCATCTTGAAAGTAATAGTCTGTGTGGAAGGGAGCTTATCTAGAACAAAAGGGAGTGTGGTAGAAAAGTAACAATCTGATATATTAAAAGGATTGTTATAAAAGTTCCAGAGATACATTATTTTCCTGAGTCCACTGAGGTCAAGGACAAATACAGATCATCAGTCTTCATTAAAGCAAAGCTTACATTCATGACTGAGAAAAACTTTCTAACAATAAGAACATGAAACACTGCAGCAACACGTCTGAGGAGATGTAATCTCTATTAAGTTTTAGAATCTCAGGATAGTCAAGGTGCGCATTGCCTTAACCTGTAGCAAATGATATGCAAATAGGTGATCAAATTTTTTACAAAAACAACAACAAAAAACAACAACAAAAAATTATTAATTCAGTAAAATAAAACAAAACAAAACAAAACAAAACAAAACAAAAACAAACAACCAAACAACAACAACAAAAAGGATGAAGAGAAGGGGGGAAAAAAGAAAGTATATAGAACAACTGTGCTGTGATGGATGGAAAAAAATGGATTAGTCCTTAAAGTGTCCATCCTCTTGCAGAAACATTATTAGTTCTGTATTTTAATATTAATAAGTCACTCTGTAATACCTACAGCTATAATTTTTAGAAAAAAGTTAATTTCCAATCAACATTGTCTGTGATTGTAACCAGTAACTCCTATAACATGCCAAAGGCATAATTTGACACTAGGAATGTTAATCATTGCTAGCACTGTGGGGAGGAGGGGGAAACCCTAGGTGTATGCATAATTAAAGATCAACCATGCAGATTAATACATAGTGTGCCATGTAGAACAAATTCTCAAAATTCCACAGAATAGCTGTGTACCTGCTTGTTCTTCTCTAGTATTTCTCTTTTATAGTAACAAATATTTGAAGATAGAGCAAATGCTTTAGGAGTCATGAGCTTGTTTCCCCATTCGTAGTCTTTTCAAAAAGCCAGTGGTTGGTCTTCAGTATTCACACAGCCCTAGAAGTCATAATAAAAGCCTTCCCCCAGGAAATACATATCTATGAAGCTTTTCTGATATCTCTTCTTTCACATAAACCTTGCTCTTGGGTAGAACTTGTACTTGGGCCACCATGATTATTAAAGGAGTGGAGCATCTCCCTTATGAGGAGAGGCTGAGAGAGCTAGGTCTCTTTAGCCTGGAGAGGAGGAGACTGAGGGGGGACCTCATTAATGTCTATAAATATGTCAAGGGTGAGTGTAAGGATCTCATCCAATGTTAGGACAAGAGGCAATGGGAGTAATTTGGAACACAAGAGGTTTAGGGTAAACATAAGGAAAAACTCTTTTCACGGTGAGGGTGACAGAGCACTGGAACAGGCTGCCCAGGGGGGTTGTGGAGTCTCCTTCTCTGGAGACATTCAAAACCTGCCTGGACACATTCTTGTTTGACTTGATCTAGGTGATCCTGCTCTGGTAGGGGGGTTGGACTAGATGATCCCTTCCAACCCCTAACATTCTATGATTCTATGAAAAGAAATGTGCCAGCAGAAGAAAAGGTCAATACCAAAGTATTTTTTTGAACTTCTATGAGCTCCCAGAAGTGGTAATGTGGAAACGAACACCGGATCCCCTTATGTATGCATTTACTGTGAATATGGGGTTTTTTGAGTTGAGGGGTTTTTGTTTGTTTGTTTAGGTTTTTTGTTTGGTTTGGTTTTTGAAATATAGATTCTAGTGAACGGTCAAATCGGAAATGCTGCACTTTGGATATAATCTGAAGTACACATATGACCAAAAAGACAGCTGAAAACCTATGGATGGAAGGGTATTTAATTTACTTATAAGCTTCCAGTAAAGTGCAAAAATCCTTTCGAGAAAAATAGAATCAACTAATTATGCTGCCTGATACTTAAACAATTCACACTGTACATCTAAATTTATTGCAAGAGATCCTCAACTTTTAAAAAGACAAATGGTCCTTTGACTATTTACAGAATATTAAAATGAAGTTTGTAGTGTTGGTGGGGATAGTTCATTTGATTCAATGCCTAAAATTACAATCTGTTTTTAAGAGTAATGTGTAAGAATACTTCTCATACTTTTTTCCTAATAATTTTCTCATCCTGTATGCATGATACAGAGTGATACTCACTTGTATTTGGCTATTTAGTCAGGTAAACAAGATACAGGTAGGTCTTAAATAAAGTAAACATTATTTAGTATTCTCAGCAAGTGGAAAGCACAAAAGAAAACTGATTAAATGGCCTAAGCAAAGTAATTCAGTGCTCATAGTTTCAATCGCTTTAATTCTTACAATTTTCATTACATTAAAATTATTGTATGAGCTATGGTGATAACAAGAAAGAAAAACTTTAGAAAGATAAAAAATTTAAAATAGGACACCTTTGGCTCTGAGAGACTGCACAGAACAAGAGGTAAATGGTGTTCACTCTGAGTATCTGATGCAAAAATTGCAGGTATCCTCATAATGTTAGATGAAATTTAAGTTGTCTAAAATGCAGCAGATGCTCACAGAAGACTTTTACAATAGTTTTAATATACGACCTTTAAGTATAATATGGTATGCTGGCAACCAGCTTTCACCTCTAAGTTTAGTCTTTTCTTTATAAGAATGAAATTGTTCAATGTGTATCTTATTGCAACTGTTGTGGTAAGTTCTGAAACCATTTTGTTTTGTCAGCACTTTGGAAAAGAACAAGTTTATTTTTGTAAAGTACATTTCATACAGCTGTATAGCATTTCATATGAGGTGATTTCTATTTATGAGAGAGTTTGATTTAATTGCTAAAATAATACTTTGCATTCACCTAGACTGTTTTCCTCTGTTTGGTCCAGCATACTACAAAGCAATAAAGCTGACAGTTGTTCATCTGCAATACATTAGAAATTCTTCGGAAAGCTTACTATCTGAGAATACAAAAGAGTCACAAGAGGTAAACAAAGGTACTAGTGGTTTGCATAGAAATTTGGTGGGTTTTTTTTTAATATATATATGCATAAATAAGAGCTTGAGGACATTTATTTAGAGCCTCTGTGTTAAAAAAACCTCAAACTTTTGGTACTTCAATATATGACTTTCATTATTTATTGCAGTTAAATTCATTTTATTTCAGTATTATTGTTTGCAAATTTTATTAGTAGGTTGGAGTAAAAATTTCTTAGGAAATCATAGATATATCTTATGAAATTACTATGACAAGGCAGTAATACAGTATGGTACTGTAAAGATTAATTAGGACAACTTAAGCAGAATGAAATTTGTGTCTTGGAAAAGAACATCTGGAAATAATTTTCACAAAAATATCTAAGATTTTTTTTTTAGACCTAGTAAAGCTTCTGTCATGATCAGAATTTCAGATAAGTATTGAGACTAATTCTGATAAGCAATATAGCATCTCTTTTGTAGGAAAAGTATGATGAACTTTGGTTAAATGCTTTAATATACATTTATATTTAGTTGAAATATCTACATACACTAAATTGAAATGCACTAACTGAACTCTGTTGCATTGTGCAAGGCTAGGAACTGCAGTGAAACTTTTAGCTCTGAGTCTGGTGCATGACCTATGGAATATATCCTTACTTGTGTTCCTTCTACACATCTGGAAAATTACTACATAAATAAATAAATAAATCTGGCATTGTTAATAATGTGATTCTCTGATAGAAACCAGTGTTTCATCACCTCTGACAAATTCTTTCATTAGCTGCTGCTATCAAAGTTTAAGTAGTGACCTAACTGGAGGTCACGATGGGTCATCGAACAGAAATACCCTGTGGAAAACCAGACAAACAAGTCTTCTTAATAAACAACTTCTTTCTCATAGAGCAAGAACTTAGGGACAAGTTCATGGCTTTAACAAAACTAGTTTCTTTATAGATATAACTTTTTAAAAAATGTAGAATGAGTGCGGGTCAAGTATCAACATGTATAATTATCTAACATTAGACTAGAAGATGCACCATCCTTTTTCCACATTTTCAAGGCTTCTCAGTATAAACTCTTTTAAGGTGGATTGGATACTAATCATTATCTGAAGACCATGCCTTATTAAGGTGACTGAGGTTAAGACTCCCAAGTGAAAAGTAAAAAAATTAAAGGTAATAAAATAATCAGTTTCACCCCCTAGTTATTTAACCTGTTCAACTAATTCCTGAAGATATTACTGAAAGCGGAAGTCTAGAGTTTTCAATAACAGTATTTTTACAGTAGAAAAGAATTCAGAGTAATGTTAGCAACACTAAGAAAATTAAAAGGGTTCTAAAAATTGCTATGGGATTTGGATTTGGGTTTTTTTTTTGTGTTGTTGTTTTGGTTGGTTTGGTTTTTTTGCTTTTACTTTCCAATAGCTGCTTTCAAAGTTTCTGCTGCTTCCAAAATACATGGAAGTCCCTGTATGTGTCATTATGGTCACTGTCACTTTTGGTCTGATCTGACAAGGAATTTACTGTTCTGAGTTAAAAAAAAAAAA
>VWZY01012560.1:23698-39459 GCA_013399075.1 Chloroceryle aenea
TAATCAGGAAAGGATTTCAGAAGATGTGTTTCAACTTGAAGCGCCCCTAGAAATTATGGACAAAAGTGACAGTAATGAGAGGCCAGGAGCAGAAAATTTTCACCCAAAGCCTTGGAGATCTGATGACAAAATGGATGAACGAGAAGATATGCTGTGCATTTTTTCTCTCAAAACCTGTGAAACCAAAAGTCAGCCTGAAATCTGCAATCTCAGATTGCTGATGTACCTTGAGAGCAATTCTGAGAATCAGCCCTAGGCTCGTGTTTATTTCAATACAATCTCAAGGATCTTGCTTCATGAATGAGAGCTGGGACTATACATCTAGGAGGTGACACAGGGAGATTTTGAGTCTTCATCCTCAGAGACATTCAGAAGCCATCTGGACACCATCTTGTTTGAGCAGAAAGGCTGGGTTAGGTGACCTGGAGAGGTCTAAGCTTAGCCATCCCATAAGTCTGTGATTTTTAGCCTTACTAAAAGTCTTGTATTCTGATTCTAAATTGCTCAATGCCTTTCGATAAAATATGAGGCCATATAAAGTTTAGCCATGTTTCTTTTTCATTTTGCACTGTTAGTGGTAACAGCACAGGTAGCAGCATTTAATAAATGCATCCAAGTAGTTAATGAATTAGTGGTATCTGGATTTTGTCTCAGCCAGGCTGTTGATTTCACCTGTGATACTGTTTTGTTAGTGTTTTGCCTGCTCCTAAATTACCACTACTTACAAACACATTGCATTGCAATACTCTTTCATAGGCTTACAAGCCTATGCTACAGTATCAGAACCCTGCTTTCTTCTCTGCTACTGATAGAAATTAAACTTGGTATGAACCACACACACTAGATTCAGAGTAAGTACCCTGTATAATAATAGAATTTGTCTTTGAGAATCTTTCTAGTCTGGTTCATTCATGTATCAAACTTTCTGCTGCAGAGAAATTCCAGTCAGGATTACATTGGTAATCATATTAGAAATCCTAAAGTGTCATGCTTCATAATTACTCTTCATCTTCATCATTAGAAAGAAATGGGTAGTTAGTGTGCAGGCTCATGTCAGAACTAGACAGAGAGAAAGGAAGGACAAGATCTCATTACAAGTCTCACTGTGGTTGGAATATGCCCCTGACTCCAGATCATGAGTGGGTCAGTATTAATCCATCTGACCTATATCTTGGATAAATTACAAGAGTTCCAGGCACTAGGAGCGGAGCAGGGTGTAGCACTTTGCACTAACCTCCCTTTGCTGGAATCCTTCTCCAGTAATAGTAAATAGCTTAAAGACTGAAAGTGGCTTTATTCTCTAAGTGAAGAATTCAGGTGTAATTGTGGCATAATAGGTTCAAATCTCCATTGTGGAAATGTAAAACAAGGAATTCAAAACAAATGTTCTAATCAGCTAAGCTCTCAGAGTGAAGGCTTAGGGTGGAAAAAATTATCTTCCTTGCTGCAATACACAGCTCTGTACTATTTAAGCCTCTTCTGAGCATTCTCTACTTTGATTCCCTGATGAATGCAACAGTGAGAGCTTCAGATGAAAGTCGTTTCTCTGACAGAGACAGCTTGTATCTAAAAATATTTTGCTTCTTGAGTATGATTAGCTGACAGAATGAACAAAGGGATGACTTGAAAATTGTTTATCAATATTTCTCTAACAGAAACAGCTTGTATTTATAAATATTTAGCATCTTAGTTGAAATACAGGCATGAATGAAAAAAGAGTTGGACATGCAATATCTGGCAATAAACTAATTAACATTATAATCAATTATATGACTGAAATACTCTGCATTTTCAACAGAACATTAGCTAAATGAGTTTTGAGAAGTGGTTTGTTGAATTTGCTAATGGAAAACGTTTAGTTTATTATTTTCATCTGAACAAATGTTACAGCAGCTTTTCTTCTACTATGATTCCCTGAAATCTTGAAATGCTTCAGTTCCTTTTAAAATGCAAACATGTGACACATAAATGAAAGAAATGCTGAGATATTTAACTGAGAATTTGAAGGATTAATGTGAAATAAACAGGAAACAAGTTTTCTAGAAGGACTGTCAACTGTTTCCTGCTTCCTTTCTAAAAAAGACTTCTGGAGGTTAGGTTCCATGCAGGTAAAGGGAAATACTGTATATTTGGGAATGGCTGTGGGTCCCCCCACAGGAAACAACTGTTGTACACAACTATTAGACATACTATTACAAACTATTAGAAAGGTCACACTATTAGATAGTCCATACTATTAGACAGGTCAATATGTAGCATAGATTCCCTAACACAGAACCTCTACTCTTCTAAGAGAGATTTTTGATATTGTATTAAAACCAAACCAACCAACCAAACAAACAAAAACCAAACAAAAATACCAATCACCAAACAAACAAAAACCCAAAACACAGACAAACACAAAACAAAGCAACCAACCAACCAGACCAAAAAAAAGTACAAAAACCCCATCAAAACAAGCAACCAAACCAAACCAAAACACACATTGTGAGGATCTGTTTATGTATTCAAACAGAAAATTTATGTACACCAGGTATTTAAGAAACTTGGTTGACATTCTGTGACTAAGCTTACAATGAGTGGTCTTTTCTAGTTGTAAATAAATCATCCAATAATCAGAGCAGCAGCAACATTCTAAAAATGCATTAAAAATGTTCAGTTGTTATCTGTTTTTTTTGTCACTGGAACAAAAAATACTACATTCAAACCCACCCTGACTTCTCCCCTTGATTACTTGGTTGGCTTTTATAGGATTCAGGATAGTTCACAGACACTAACAACTTGTTACTTGGATGTCAAAATATTTAGGAGACACTTTCAGAAACCATGACTGAGACACTATAGACATTGCTACAGCTAGTACGTCACCTCCAAGGATCTCAGTATAATCTATGAAGGGCTCTGTTTATAGTGATACACAGACACAACTTCAAATTAGAATTTTTAAAATCAGATTATGTGCCCTCAGAAGGTAGATGAAGAGAGTTAATTGACCACCACTAAAATTTGTCTTCTTGATTGGATAAATTATGGCAGATGGGATTTTTATGCCTTGTCTGCACCTAGAGTACTTGCTGAAGCTAAAGCAAAATCCTTGTGGAAGCGTGCAAAACAGAGTACAAAACCTCTTCTTAGAATAAAAACCTGCCTCTTTTCCTCTGAGCACAGATGGCTATTCTTTTTCAGTGCAGTTCAAAGAACTTTTTGTATGAAATCACTCAGCTCCAACTACAAGGAAAGAAGAATCCATTACCCTTGCACAGCCCAGAGCCAGGTAAGCAGAGTACTTTTGGAAATGAATGTTGGGCTGGAGGTGGGTAGTAGGAGGAGTGAATTGATACAAGAATCCTACAGAAGTCCTCACGTGAATGAAATGGCTCTTCTTTTTCTCATCTGAATTTCAGTGAAAGTTTCTTTTAAAAATGGAACAAAAAACAGAAGAAAAAATAAAGATTGCTCAAAACATTTCTCAAGGTAGCAGAAAACTGTATTCAACTCTCACCTCTTTTTTCCATCAGAGAACATACCATGCCTGAATCAACAGGGAAAAGATTAATTTGCAGAGAAATGTTAGCTCCAAAACTCCTGTTGTGCCCTCTCAGACTGGGAGCATCGACATTTAAAAACATTTATTATTTAAATACTAATTGATCCTAAAAGAGATTAGATTCTCTAGTACAGCAACGCAACTAGTGTTCACTAGTCATAGAATTCAAATATATACTTAATATATATCAGCAATATATGTAATGCATGGCCTGCAGTGTATCTGTGAAGCAAGCAGATTCACTATACTGAGTTTGCATGGGAAGGTTTTGGTAGCAGGGGGTCATAGGGGTGTCTTCTGGGAGAAGCTGCTAGAAGTTTCACCCATGTATAAGAGAGAATGCCAGCCGGCTCCAAGATGGACCCACTGCTGGCCAAGGCTAATCCATTAGAGCCAGTATAAGTGCTTCTACAATAACAGATCTAGGAAGGGAAAAAAAATGCTGGAAAACCTGCAGCAGAGAGAGGAGTGGGATGTGAGAGAAACAACTCTGTAGGCAACAAGGTCAGTAAAGAAGGAAGAGGAGGATGTCCAGATACCAAAGATTCCTCTGTACCCCATAATGAGGCAGGCTGTACCCCTGCAACCCAAGGAGGTTAACAGTGGAGCAGATGTCCACCTGTAGCTTGTGTAGGACCCCCTGCTGGAGCGGGTGGATACATTTAGAATAGGATCATAGAATCATTAAGGTTGGAAATAAAGGAGGAGGCTGGGAGCCTGTGCTGGATCAGACACTTGGCAGGACCATAGAGAAAGGAGCCCGTGCTAGAGCAGGCTTGCTGACAGGTCTTGTGACCCTGGGTTCAGGGGGACCCACTTTGGAGCAGTTTGTTAAGAACTGTAGCCTGTGGGGAGAACTCATGTTGGGGAAGTTTGTGGGAGACTGTCTCCCATGAGGGGATCCAATGCTGGAGTAGCGGATGGCAGCGAGGAGGAAGGAGTGGCAGAACCACAACCTCCATTCCCTGTCCCCCTGTGTTGTTGCCAGGGGAGGATATAGGAGTAAGTTTAAGCCCAGGAAGAAGGGAGGGTTTAGGGGAAAGTGTGTGTGATAGTAGCCAAGCTAGCTGTGTGAGGAATGAAGCTAGTTTAGTGCATGTTGGGAGAAAGGTTAAGATGCTTGTGACCACAAGATTCTTATGTTGTATCTGGGGGTGGAGACCTGCTGATCTGGCACACCAAACAGCTGAAGGAGGGAGTCTTGTGAAGAGAAGACAGTCCTATTTTGGATAAAACAACAAAAGGAAACACAGACTTTTAAGATTGTAGTATCCGAGTGAAGAACTTTGCTTAATTAATGGCAAAATATTATTAAAGTATACACTGCTAAATATGGTAGTGAGCCTAATGGAGTATGTGCTAATTATATATGGCTATATTACTCAACTCTCAACCCAAATCATGCTAGATGACACCTAGAAAGCAGGAACAGACGGAAAAGGATATTAAAAATCACGAGGGGAATACCTCTCCAGTTGGGGGAGAAGACTGAAGGTCTAGCAGAAACAGTTGACAGGTTATACTCCTCTTCTTCCACCTAAGACAGGGAAGCATTCTTGGTAAGAAAGAATATTTGATAATATGCCATACCTTTTCCTAGAGATCCTATTATCTGCTAGTGCTATTACTCAGACCTGTGCCTCCAACTGTGTTGGATGTTACCTGGGAGCTACTAACTTGAGCTCCATTTTCCTTTTGCAGTAAGTGCATTTATCAACGCCCACTCCAAATCTGTTGTAGCTGTTGCTTTAATAAATGAAACTTATCTATTTTTTAACTCTTAAACTGTCTCCGTACAAGTGCTCAGTGGGGTTCTGAACCAGGCAAACATTGACTTTATAGAACCACTTCAGTGCAAACCCTTGGGTCTCTGGCAGGCAAACATTAAACTCTTATTCTTAATGCAAGAGGGTGTTTTAAGACTTGGTTTTATTTCTCATTACTCTATTCTGATCTGATTGTTAATAAATTAAACTAATTTCCCTAAGGTGAGCCTGTTTTGCTTGTGATGATGACTGGTGAGTGATCTCTCCCTGTCCTTATCTTGACCCATGAGCCTTACATTATATTTTTTCCTCCCCTGTCCAGTTGAGGAGACAGCATGATAGAGAAGGTTTGATGGGCACCTGATAATCAGCCATGGTCAAAACACCACATTCACAATAATTTTTATACTATTATAGTTCACACAGAATGGAACAGCTTCCATAGGGAGATTTATTTAGTTTACATTTGGACCGTTCACCTGAATATAGGAGATACATACACTATCCTATTTTATTAGATCAGGCTAAAATATGCCATCCCATTTTTCTATTTGCCCCCAAGACTTACTGAGACTGCAATCAAGTGATACAAACAATATTTATCCTAAGAAGCCTAATGAGATCAATGCCTACCTGCACAGGACTTAGAGAATTGAAGTTTCTTGTAGTCATGAAGAGTCCTTCAGACAGAAAGAAAAAAAAATCAGTAATGAAAATGGATAGATTTGAAACAACTTCAGATAAGAACTGAATTCAGGAAGTAAATACCTGAAGTTTAGGGCAGCACAGTCACTGTGAGACAGCACAACCATCATATCATTCTGTGACTCTGGTCTTGCACCCCACACAAAAAGTTTCCACAAAGCCCACAATGTCTTCCACACAAATCATTTGGAAGTAATGTAGATCTAATGGGAAGCTGGGTTTCCATCATCTAATTAAGAGCTTGACAAACAAACACATCTGCTAATTTGTCAAATAAGACTTAAATGCTCTCTCCAGGTGTACAACATAACACAAGGATTCAACCACAGTATTGTGGGAGACATTTAATGGGGCTGAAGTAATTCTTTACATGTTTCAGTGTTGGGAGTTTTTACAGAGTTATAAGAGGAAGTTTGAAGGTGAAACTTTAAGAATAATACTTCATTTCTTATTTATATTACATATTAAGCAATCAGCCATGAACCATCAAGATTCGATCCTACATATTATGACCAAGTCAAAATTAGGTATTTACACATTCATTATTAAAACGAAGGCAGGGGCAAAAGGGAGAAAATCAGAAGCCAGTATTCTCCAGGACATTACATTATTATAAAAACCTTCCAACATCTTATCACAATACTGTTAAATGAATATAAGACAACATAATTCTATTCACACCAGACAAATTAATTCACTACAATGAAGTGGAGAAAAAAAGAATCTGCAAAGATTTTTTAGCACAATAACTAATATTGTGTAAATATTGGGGGGGATTGGCAGGGGGGGAAAATAAAGAAAATCACAGAAGTTACTCCACTGAAAAAATCAAAACTAAAGGAATATTTGCATGTCCTTCATATGAAACTTTCTGGAAATCTTACACAGATGCCTCTTTTACAGAGACTCTGTATGATATCATTTGGAAGTGTTTGTGTTACTTAAGAGTTGGACTACAGTAGAAAAGGCATTTCTGTCACCATACCTAGAGACAGACGAGAAAGATCTTGCTTCCCTTGAATGACATTTAAATTTTAAAAATCATACAATAACATAGACTTTGGATTTTACCATTGAAACATTCCTTAATTTGTTGTAAGAACTTGGTGGAGAATTCAGCAATTCTTTTCTTCTGCAATCGCATAATATGCTTAATGTGAACTTAAAATCAACTCAATGTAAACATATTTATTACGTTAAAGTTTATAATAGAATTTAGGCTAACTACTTAGTTGCTAGTGTAGAATGCTCTAGAATAGCTAAATATTTTTTTTAATATTTTTTCTCCTTGTATAATATTGGCTGCAGAAATTCTGACCTTATCCTTTGTATGTCTCTGTGCTCCTCATTATTTTAAACATATATAGTTTAAAACTGCATCTCTAAGAAGGGCAAATACACAGCAAGGTCTGAACATCAAAAGGTAAGAGAAAATGTAGACTACAACCTCAGTAATTAGTGATAATTATAAAGATGATGACTACTGTCAGGTAGTCTCTCTAAGGTCAAAAGTTCCATGTTGAAACAACCAGCCCAGCGATTCCCTCCTCCCTAACACTCTGACATATAAAGATATATACGTAACTTATTCTTTTCATTGCAGTCCTGGATGTACCCGTCAAAAGTGTAGAAAAAAAACGAGGATAGTCATTTTTTTCCTTAATACAGTAAATGCACAGAAGACGTGCGTTATGACCTGCATTGACAAAAGCCAAGTGAATTCCACACCAACATTGTCACAGCAAAGGCAGAAAGCATTCTTCTACTTCCTTGACATTCATTTTTGTCTCTTCTTGTCATACTCAGTCAGTGAAATAGTTGCAGACCCAGTATACCCCATCACATGACTTATACAAAAGATCTTTTACCTCAGCAGTCAAAATTTGATCTGGCAGAAGAAAGTGGACTGAATCACTGTGAGAATTGTAATTAAGAGCTTTCTGGTATATGGGGTAAAAATGGACCTACATGGAACATACAACAGCTAGCACCGCAGCATGATTAAATTCTAGCAAATGGTTTCTAATCCTGCTTCTCTTCTGACATAGTGCCATTGTGTTAAAGGAATTTGATTTCCATTTGCAGCTGTGTTTGAACAGAATCTGGTCTAGAGCATGCCTCAGAATATATTCTAAAAGGACAATAAATACCTCTTTCCAAGTAAAATTTGATAGGTTTTAGGTTTCTATTTCCCAATTATTTTTTTTTTTTCAGCTAATACAAACTAATGCAGCACTACTAAGTCTAGTGGAGACAAACTGATTTTCATCATTAAAGTCATATTAGGACTTTTTGTCTTATTACTTTCCCATACCAGTAAATAACATTAGAAGTTCATTTTTTATCACAGAACTTTACACTTGTTAAAAATTTCTCTCTGAGAAAAGGAAAAGGGAGAGGGATTTAGGAATATTTTCTTTCTAGAATATCTGAAGACCTCTTTAGACCATTCTTGCAGTGTATATTTATCCCATGGTGCAGCTTAATTTAGTATTACCTACTTTATCAATCATTTTGCTATACTGAAACTCCAAATATGTAAGTTTTACATCCTTTTGAAAGAGAATAATTGTGACTTCAAACAACAAAGGGGTTACTGCAGAGCCAACTCTAGTATAATATATTTGCTGCTGGCAAAGAACATTCCCATTTATTAAATGTCTGGGAATTACATTGTTCTCTTATTTAAGCAACGCCTTTTTTTTTTTTTTTCTTCTTTTTTCAACTGAAGAAAACTAAAATTAAGGTCAAGATTCAATCTATTCAGTCCAGACTACAATAAGCAAGTGCTGCAGTCTTTTTCTTCATGAGCAGAGGTCACAGGAGTTTCATTTTTCCCTTTATTCTGTAACAATTTGCTTCTGTAATTCCAGGGGCTATCTGCCCTTCATGGAGCTCATTACACAGCCATGGGCTCTCTGCCAGCCATTAGCAGGCTAAGAAAGGCTGTCACAGAAGGCTGCTTTGGAGGTGGTGGGCATGGATGCTTTGACGGTCTCTACTGTCTTTCATCTAAAGATCTTAGAATGCTTTAGGAACATAAAAAAAAAAGCCTTTTGAGTTGACCAAAATTGTGTGAGAAAGAAAATACACTGCCACCTTCCAAAAAGGTGTCAAAAAGCTGTTTAATAGTCGTTATCTTTTAGATATTCATATATATACATGGTCCCAGTGAAATAATTAATTTCAGCTGGACTACTATTAAGTGTAAAACTACACACTGACAGGTCTGAAAAAGCTGCCACTGACAGACTTGCGATACACTTGTTCAACCTCTGGGTTGAGATATGTAAAACAGGAGCCCAATGAAAACAAAACACTCAAAAAAACCCAAAACCCACTACCAAAAACAAACAAACAAACAAACCATAAAAAACCCACAACAACAAAAAATTGCCAAACCACAACTAACCAACCAAAAAGCCCCTACCACCAAACCTATTAAAAATAGAAAACCTAAAACTTAAGATGTCTATTAAACCAGCATAACTTTGTAAGCTGTTAGATTTCTCTCCAGTACTGTAGTTACAGCTATGAATACCTAAAATGTACTCCAATTGGTAATACATTGCAGAAGAGATTAATTTATTTAACAGAATTTAATTAAACAAAACACAATTCAATCTGAAATTGCTGATTCAGAGAGCCTGAAATGTTTAATTTAATATACTTTGAGATCAATGAACCACTGACAGTTCTGGCCAGGACTTGATGCACACACAGAGCAGATCTTGACAGCACCAAGTTCCTGTCTGTCAGGGAAACACCTTGAGTAGTCACCTGCAGAGCAAAGAGACACCTATTTACCTCTGAGTGCCCAAGAGCCCTTTGCCTGACAAGTCTGATAGGGAACCAGAGTTCATCCAGACTGTCCTAGTTCATCTCCTCAAAGCCACAGTCCCAGAAGTTGGGGCACAAAGCATTGTTTAGCTCCATCGAAGGGAACACCAAAATCTTAATGCCGCCAGCTGTGTCTGGAGTGTGGACTGCAATAGCTACTGACCAGGCAGAATTAACAGTGGGTTCACATCTACACTACTTCAGAAGCCGGACAAGATCAGTCACAGCTCTGTCCATCTGTCCTGCTCCATTGGCATGGTTTTGCACCAAAGCAACAGATGTAATAGCACATACCACAGACTGGTCCCAGCACACATGGGGATGATACTTCATGATGCTATGTATATACATGTGTGTGTACATATGCATGAAAGGGAACTTGCATGGATCTTTATAGGAGTAATAGTTCTAAACAATCTAATAAAAACCAGGGACCAAGTAAGTTCCATCTATTTTGGAAAGTCCAGATGATACCATGTGTCCTCACAACCAAAGAACATACCTTGCCTCTGCTTTATTCAAAAGTACAACTGCGGCTCCAAAGACAGTTCTGGAGTTCACAGCAGGGGTACCTGTGCTCTCCTGGAACTGCCAAAAGTCATAATCCATATAGATTTCACTGATGGTATCTATTGGCTAGTGTGAAAAAGTTCAGAATTCAATGTCATCAACGGATACTTTGTACGGAAGCTATTTTGTTCAGAAAAACAACCAGTTAGTTTCAAGATGACATTCACTGAGAAGAGGAGCCGCAGGCTGGTCCTGAGTAGGTCTGTGCCTATGAGAAAAATAGTCCCAGAAATTTCTTACAAAAGGAATTTACTGTTCTGAAATGTGTTTGTTCTGTTTGTTCTATTGTTCTGAAAGCTGTTCTGAATTTGTTCTGAAAAAGTGCACTGGACACCAGACTAAGCATACGCACAGACAGTACCTATCATGATTCCAGATGGGAGTTACATTTTTCCCCTACAGAACTTCTAAGGCAAACCATTTAAAACAGATGAAAGGAGAGGACAAAACCTGCACTGGGAGATGTGAGTCACAGAGAGGAAATATTTGCATTTAAAAGAAGCAGGCAGTGTAGTCTTTCACAATTATGGGCTGAAACAGGCAGACATCATCCAGACCTGAGTTTCAGTGACGATCCTGAGTTCAGTGATGGGATAATGCAAAAACTGAGTCATCATCTCTGCAAGGTTACCTAGGTCCTCAGAAACTACATTCAGACTGAGGCACATCAGAGCAGCCAAGAAAGTAGTTTAAGAGTAGTGCTGGCACAATTTACATTTTATTTTCTCCAGCAAGCTTTCTGTTCCAAGTCATTCAGCTAGTAACTGTATGTGGTACCTTTAGTTTTCAAAAGTTTAATGTTTGCTTTATTCAATTGTTTAGCCTGTTCAGGATGATGGAATCAACATGGAATTTAGCAAATAAAAGGGCTACTGGATCCATCAAGGTTTCAGGTTAAAGTAAAACAAGGCTCTCAAGCAGCTCAGCAATCTTGCCTTCTGAGACAGACTTAGAGGAAGCCAGTAGCAGGGAATGAGTCTCATCAGACAGCAGACAGTCAGCAAGGAAATGAAAATAAATGCTTTTCAGCAAAAAAACCCTCATCCCTCAAAGAAGAGATCTCATTTCCCATTTAACAATTTTTTCCCCAATATAGTTTCCTGAAAACTTTAGCACAGTGCAACTCTTGAGAACTGCTGGATTTGCAACAACTCAAACCCAAATCAAATTTCTACTAAAATAAAAATAAATCCTGACAAATCAGAATTCACACTTCTATTTAGCTAAAACAGAAACAACAGCATAGTACCACAGGAATGTAGAAACTGAGAAATAGCATCATATTACAACAGTTTCTATGTAACCTTTTCAGATGTTACACATGATTGTATTTTTCCCATATTTGTTCTAATGTGACATTACTTTGTTCATTCAATCAGATTTATGATGGTACAGGAGACTGTATCATGTAGTCACCATATACCTCTACAAAAACTGTGCTTACCATATTTTTCTCTTTTCTCTAAATGACTGTTTCCCTAGTCATTGATAAATAAAATTAAGCCTTGTTTAAAAGTTAATTTCATGTAAGGAAAAGGGCATGAACATTAAGCCCAATGTTAAAAAACAATTGAAAGTTTCACTTCTTGACAAAAGAAAAAAATAAACCACAATGGAAAAAACTCACATGAAGATATCTACAAGAGATGGAGTACTGCGATTAACTCTGTTTCAATAAATGGACATTATACAGTGACCTTTACTTCAGCTGCCTTGGTTTCTCTATTTTTAATCATTATGCAAGATTTGGTAGGATTTGTTGCTGACACTCTACTCCTCAGGGGGCAATTAGCAGAGAAGAGAATTCACTAGGAAGTCAGCAGATCTTTTCCCTTTACTACTTAGAATGACAGGAAAGAGCCCAACTTTGTTGGACTGTCATAATACTCATCTGTGGCTCGATCTGACAAAATCCAGACAATCCAATGCACCACACAATTACATAAATGTCTGAATTAAACACCAGGGATATAGAATGCTAATGATATAAAATGTATTCTGCAGTTCTGCAATTAAAAGTTTCACCTCATAATAAAGTAATAACTTTGCTGTTTTTATTCTGAAGGATTAATCCAGTAGTAAGTTCTCTTCAGAAGAAACTTCTCTAAGTTTCTCTTGCCCTGAAACTTAAAGCATGTTGTTGTTGTTGTTGTGGGTTTTTTTGTTTTGTTTTGTTTTGAAGCACTACTAATCTTGAGGGTTTGCACACAGGGATATAGGGATATGTTAGGGGTCTTTGTGGGTTTGAGCTTTACGTTTAATTCCTGACATTTTATCTCATGCAGGTAAACACATTCACCTTCATGTCTAGTGCAAAGACCTTGTATACCGTGTTAGCTTTATATATGTTGTTTTGTACCTTCTTAGAATGCTTGGTACAACACTAAATTCCTGGTGCATGCATATCTGTTAGTGCTCTTACAATATATAGCCATCATTTCAGTTCTATTAATGTTACTCCTATCACCCCCTATAACTTAATAAGTACCTGATGCCTTGATAAGGTCTGGTTAAAAATTCAGGTAGTTTAGTATCTCCAAAGAAAATAAAAGCAGCATCAGTAATATGCTAATTAGTAGAAAGAGGTAAGAAATAAATTTGCTATAAAACTTACTCTTCTCAGCACTTTAAACACTTTCCTGTACTTGAGATTCACAATCCCAGGAACCATTTGGGAAGAAGATAACTGATATCTTCCATGATGACCCACTCCTGACAAGAATCAAGCATGTCTCTGGGATCTGTTAGAACTATAAGAAGATTATTTGATCAGGAAGAAGAGATATTGCACGACGTAGTTCAAAGAGTTACAAAAATGAGTGTAGATTCCATGTGGTAATAGAAGAAACAAGAGCATGACAAAAGAATTCTGAAGATCCTAAATAAAAATATATTAAGGTAAAGAGAAAGGGTTAAAATGTAATGAAGGCTATGCAAACATAGGTCAGTATATTAGTAAGAAAGAGAAAAACATTTTACAGAGTAAAAAATTGCATGCAGTCCTGTAAGAAAATATATTGTCTATCTCTTTAGAATGCACACATGCTTGAGAAAACATTTAATGCCTGTCTTTTAGATTGATCAATTTTCTGATTTCTTTTTTTTTTTCTTTAAGATTTCTTTTTTCTTCTGTTGTTGACAAGAAATAGAATGAATAAATAAATAAATGAATAGACAGGTGGATGAATAAATAACTAAATGAGAAGAGAATCTGAGAGGGGGTAAATCTGCTATTATTTTCTCTTCTGGATACCTAGTAACTTTCTATGGTGCTACATAAAACTTGATCTGAAATACATTTAAACACTTAGATTTTCAACAAAAGTACGACTTCATGAAACCATTGTGCTACATAACTGTTGTGGGTTGTTTTTTTTTTTTTAATTCTTTATTACTATCAGAATAAGTAACTCTGCTTTTTCATGTTCTATTTCATCATGACCTAAAGTTTTCATTAGAAAGCTGTGGCTCAAGGATTTAAGCAATGCTATTAATGCTGAGATCAAACCAAGGGAATGAGAAGATATATTTTAAAACTGGTAACTAACAAATGTTCATCTACATCTTTATTTCTTACTAACTCTGTGTGGTTTTCCCTGGAGAGAAGTGAGACATTTGTTTCTACTATCAATCAGATTTGACCTGTGAGAGATTATATTTGATTCAGACATTTTTTACATAAAAGTTATAATGAAAATATTCACTTAGTGGGTGTTGCTGTTGTACAACAGTGTCCTGTACCTGCAATTACAAAATATGTTAACAAGTACTGCCACATAATGAGATACTGTGCACAGTACCTGCAAAGATTATGTAAGTTTTCATAGCCTCTAAATATTCAAATAATAAAAAAAAATCCCTTAAATACTCTTTGAGATTTATTTTTTTAGGAATCCATTTGTAAATTAACTTAAAACAAAGAAGAACCTCATAAAATAAATAATAATTAGATTGGTAAATCTCATCTTCCAAAATACAACTCATCAACATAAGTCTTATATATGTGCAGATTACCTGAACACTGTGCAGACTTTTAGACCTGCGTAATATGCCTTCTTAGTTACTAGAGGGTAATTTATATTCTGCAACATGAGCAGCTTTTATATTAATACTAGCATACACAGGAATAGTGAGATCCAGTGAGGACCCAATATTTTTTCATGTAATCAAACTTGAAAAATAGTATGTGGTGGTTAAATGTTGCAGCATAACCTATTCCTAATTAAACAATTGCAAATCTGTAACAGTCACAAATACCTCAGTCTAACTGTAATATAGGTAAAACATAAAATTTCTAAGGACTTGTCAGTCATGTAGTAAAAAATTCTTGTTCCTACCAATGCTACCTTAACCTCAGATGTAGCCTACATTGTAACAACATAAATTAGGTAAAAATACAAAACTTTTAAATGCAGCAACAGCAACGTCTGACAACAGCTATAGTCTCTATAGTGAAATGAGTAACACCTCCTAATGCTCATTGTTCTTACTGGAACATACCATCTCTAAAACTGAAATTAAGGTGCATACTGATTCTTATTTATTGTAGCAGATGTTCTGTGTTTTGTTGTTGTTTTGTTTTTGTTCTTTTATTTTTCAGAAAGCTGGAATAAGATAATTTAATTGACAGATTATGTATGTTAACATAGCCAAAGTAGAAAACTGTATTTATGTAGAGGTAAGTATCCAAACTAGTCAGGAGCATCATAAAACTCCCTCTTTTTAATTTTGTTAGTGTGAATCTCAAAGAGAAATACCAGATTTCTTTCTGGTAAAGAAATACTCACTGCAATATGTTTTCAAGAAATACATTACTTTGACAGTCAAAATTACATAGAAAAGTGATATCTAGACACATGTTTTTCTCAACATTGATCTTAGAATCACAGAATGTTCTAGGCTGGAAGGGACCTCTAGAGGTCGTCTGATCCAATGTCCCTGCGCAAGTAGGGACATCTCTACCTAGGGCAGGTTGCTCAGAGCCCCATCAAGCCTGACCTTGAATGACTCCAGGGATGGGGCCTCCACCAGCTCTCTGGGCAGCCCATTCCAGTGGTCTATCACCCTCAGATTAAATAAGTTTTTTCTAATATCCAGCCTAAATCTATCTTTTCCTAGCTTAAAAGCCATTGCTCCTTGTCCTGTCATTACAAACCCTTTTGAATAGACCTTCCCCTGCCTTCATGCAGGCCCCCTTCAGGTACTGGAAGGTCACTATAAGGTCCCCCTGGAGTATTCTCTTCTCTAGTCTGAACAGACCCAACTCCCTCAGTCTGTCTTCATACAAGAGATGCTCCATTCCCCTGATCATCTTGGTGGCCCTCCTCTGGACA